>BRDA01040050.1:2457-16290 GCA_036984385.1 Crenuchus spilurus
TTTTTCAATTTGAAACCAGAGTAGACTGGTCTCGTGGAAGAAGGTGTACAAAGGACACAGGGGATGTACCGAAGACCGTTTGACATTTGTCATGAAGAATACAGAAAGAAAGTTGTCAGCATCATGAAGACCAAGGAACTCACCAGACAAGTCAGAGATAAAGTTTAAAGCAGGGTTAGGTTATAAAAACAGATCCCAAGCTTTGAGCATCTCAAGCAGCACTGTTCAATCCATTTTCCAGAAATGGAAAAAGTGTTCTACAACTTCAAACCTACCAAGACATTGCCGTCCATCTAAACTGACAGATCAAGCAAGGAGAGCACTGGTCAGAGACGCAGCCAGAAGGCCCATGGTCACTCTGGAGAAGCTGCAGAAATCCACAGCTCAGGTGGGAGAATCTGTACACAGGACAACTATAAGTCCTGCACTCCTCAAATCTGGCCTTTATGAAAGAGTGGCAAGAAGAAAACCATTGTTGAAAGAAAGACATAAGAAGTACTGTTTACAGTTTGCCAGAAGCCATGTAGGGGACACAGGAAACATGTGGAAGAAGGTGCTCTGGTCAGATGAGACCAAAGTTTAACTTTTTGGCCTAAATGCAAAGCGCTATGTGTGGCGGCAAAATAACACTGCTCATCACCCTGAACACACCATCCCCACTGTGAAACGTGGTGGCAGCATCATGCTTTGGGGATGCTTTTCTTTAGCAGGGACAGGGAAGCTGGTCAGAGTTAATGGGAAAATGGAGCTAAATTCAGGGCAATCCTGGAAGAAAACCTGATGGAGGTTGCAAAAGACTTGAGACTGGGAAGGAGATTCACCTTCCAGCAAGACAATGATCCTAAACATACAGCCAGAGCTACAGTGAAATGGTTTACATCAAAGAATATTCATGTGTTAGAATGGCTCAGTCAAAGTCCTGACCTACAAACCGGATTCCAAAAATGTTGGGACACTAAACAAATTGTGAATAAAAACTGAATGCAATGATGTGGAGATGGCAAATGTCAATATTTTATTTGTAATAGAACATAGATGACAGATCAAAAGTTTAATCTGAGTAAATGTAACATTTTAAAGGAGAAATATGTTGATTCAAAATTTCACAGTGTCAACAAATCCCAAAAAAGTTGGGACAAGTAGCAATAAGTGGCTGGAAAAAAGGAAATTGAGCATATAATGAACAGCTGGAAGACCAATTATCACTAATTAGGTCAACTGACAACATGATTAGGTATAAAAAGAGCTTCTCAGAGTGTCAGTGTCTCTCTGAAGCCAAGATGATAAGAGGATCACCAATTCCACCATTGTCAACCATTCCACCATGAGTGGAATTTGGCGCATCATAAAGAGGAAGGTGCGACAAAGAAGGCCCAAGACTATTGAACAGTTAGAGGCCTGTATTAGACATGAATGGGAGAGCATTCCTATTTCTAAACTTGAGAAGCCTGCATCACTGATGGTATGGGGTTGCATGAGTGCTTGTGGCATGGGTAGCTTGCATGTCTGGAAAGGCACCATTAATGCAGAGAACTATGTTCAGGTTCTAGAACAACATATGCTCCCATCTAGACGTCATCTCTTTCAGGGAAGACCCTGCATTTTTCAACAAGATAATGCCAGACCACATTCTGCAGCAATCACAACATCATGGCTACGTAGGAGAAGGATCCGGGTACTGAAATGGCCAGTCTGCAGTCCAGATCTTTCACCTATAGAGAACATGAGACATAGAAGGCCCAAGACGATTGAACAGTTAGAGGCCTGTATTAGACATGAATGGGAGAGCATTCCTATTTCTAAACTTGAGAAACTGGTCTCCTCTGTCCCCAGACGTCTGTTGAGTGTTGTAAGAAGAAGGGGGGATGCCACACAGTGGTAAAAATGGCCTTCTCCCAACTTTTTTGGGATTTGTTGACGCCATGAAATTTTGAAACAACATATTTTTCACTTAAAATGATACATTCTCTCAGTTGAAACTTTTGATCTGTGATTTGTGTTCTATTCTGAATAAAATATTAGATGTTGGCATCTCCACATCATTGCATTCAGTTTTTATTCACAATTTGTTTAGTGTCCCAACTTTTTTGGAATCCGGTTTGTAAATCCCATTGAGCATCTGTGGCAAGACATGAAAATTGCTGTTCACAGACACTCTCCATCCAATCTGGCTGAGCTTGGGCTATTTTGCAAAGAAGAATGTGCAAAAATATCAGTCTCTAGATGTGCAAAGCTGGTAGAGACATACTCCAAAAGACTTGCAGCTGTAATTGCAGTGAAAGGTGGCTCTAAAAAATATTGATATAGGGGGGCTGAATAGGCTTGTTTCTATTAAAGTAGACAGTGGATAGACTTACTAGGCTTATTTCTATTAGACATTGAGCAGCCTTACTATGCTTGATTCTATTAAAGTAGACTGTTAATGGACTTACTAGGCTTGTTTCTATTAACTTGGACAGTGAATGTACACAGGAAGTAAAGGTTTTGTGGAGTGGAGAGGTAAGAAATAATCCCTTTTGGCTGTGTTGGGTGTATCATTCTCAGTAAAGATCAGAACTGGTGGATGAGTGGGTCAGAGGAGAGGAAACGGGTCAGACTGACCTAAGAGCAGAACTTCCAAGGAGGGAGAAAAGAGAGGAAATGTAAGTAACAACTTCTCTGTTCTCAGACAGCGTCTGATCCTCCTCCGCCGGGACCTCGGCTTTTATTCAACCGTCTTGTACTTTGTGTTAAAATAATCATGTTCTTTCATTTATTTCTGACCCCTCCCATTTCTCCCCACCCTCGAGGGGTACGTGGCCCAGTTTAAAATGAATCTCAGCCGTTCAGAACCACTGAAGCTTCTCCATCGACCGACTCTGTCTCGAGGGAGCTGCACCAGATCAGTCTTTTTCAGAAACACCGGTGATATCGCTCACACATGTAAACACACACATAGAGGTGGATCTGTATCAGTAACCAAACTGGCTCGCTTATCCCTCTCCATCATGACCTGCTTTCTGCTCTGAGCTCGTTTAATTATGATGTAGAAGAGAGCGTGCTAATAGAAGCTGTTTTATTTCCACAGCTCAATTTTCCTCAATGGCCTGCGAGTCGATGATTGCACCTGTTTTGGTGCATCTGCTTCAGTCCAAACAACATTACCATTAGCCACCCTAGAGCCTGCGGTTAAGCTAATAGACAGTCCTGCTGGTGTGTTATCACAGGAGAACATGAACAGTTCCACAAAATCCAAATTGCATTACGGTCGTATGTGGTTTGACCTCCTGGATGGGCTTTAAAATACACAATAAACAATCAAATGGCTTCCAATTACAGATTTTAGTGTTACTGGGAAGTGAAGCAGGATGTAACATTCTAATAATATCCAGACAATGTACTAAAATCACTGAAGTGGGGAACGTCACTGCGTACAGAGCATTAAGGGAGCCTTCACCCCTACTTGTTTGGTCCTTCAGACTTTTCAGTTTGGTCAAAATAGCAAATGTGAAAGGTGACTCAGACCAAAGGGTCTGAATCCACTGAATTACAGTTAGATTTGTTTTTGAATAGTTCGGACTTTCAGACAAATTACAGGAAGTTGAGGCAGGATATAATGCAGTGACACAGCACCCTAAAAATCTGTTTTGTTTGAATGTTAGATTCAGCTCTTCAGCGAGCATTTCAATGTTGATTGTTCACTGAACAAATCATAGGTGTAGCAGCCATTTTTGTTGCACTGCAGTCATAAATGAACTGATGTAACACTTTCAAACCTACACAGCAGTTATTATGGAAACAGTGACCTAGTACAGAAAGTATAGGATAGAATAAGACATCGCAACAGCAGTTCTAATATAACTAAAGTGTGGATCGTTTTCGACCTCGTGCTTTTGATATTGAGGGAAAAAATTAGTTAAAAGTAAAAAAAAAAAAGAAAAATTGTATGTGTATGTGTGCGAGTTTGTGTGTTAGAAAGAGGCTGTGTATGAACTAAATTGTGAGAAAGATGTTTGAAGGGTTCAAGACTGCACTGCATTGTATACAATGAACAGATTTTATTGAACAACAGTGACAATATAGGACTTTTTGCTATAAAATTTGTAGAAAGTATTATTTGAGATACTTGGTCTCTTAAATTCTAGAAAATGTCCTTTTTATTAGCTACAGAATGAATGTAGTGACCTTCAAACACCTTGGATGATTGATCACCCTTTTACTACAAATGTAAAATGGGATTTTTGGCTGAATGCTCACTCAAAAACATTGCCAATCAAGCTGTATTGCAGTGGTGGCATCAGTACATTTCAATCTTTGACCTGTTCATTGATTTCTTTCTTTTGTGCCGGCGAGTTTGGAGTGAGAATATTGCAGGCCTGAAGGGCATAGATGCTGTAATGTCATGTAAGTCTACAGACTGGTTTGGTTCACTATGGCAGCATATTTTTTATATATTTTTTTTCAGGAAGGCTGACATGAAGTTGGAGAATGATGAATATGGATTATGTCATGTGTCAGTGTTGTCTCTTGTGCATGTAGTGGGAGAAGGACAGTGGCTGTGTCATCCCGCTGTTACGGATATTGACTCACCACGTCTCAAGCCATCTAATGACTGTTTAATGTCGTCTGCTGCTGTGGTACGGCTTACACTTCTTCTTCAGGGGGGATTTTTTATGTTTTTTTAATACCTGTTACAATCCACCGACATAAAACTCAGAGAGAGGGAGATTAATCACTTCTTAACGATGCTCACACACTTCAGACTTGGCAGCAGCATCTCTTTCTGTTGTTCTAAATGACTCTAGAGTGAAAGCGCAGTCAGTGTGCTTCATTTTAAAGAGGTTTTTTCAACACAACGCTGCTCTGTGTTCCCCTCTTCACAGAACTGAAGAAGTGTTTGAACTTGTTCAGTTATTGCAGGTGTTTCCAGACAGGCAGGTGGGCTCGTTCTGCCTCAGGTTAGTGCGGGAACTTAGAAGCTAACAAAAACTAGGATTCTACAGTCACCTAAATTGCTAACTCTTTCCATCTCTCTCTGCACCTCCCTGTAGTGTACTCTTTTTGCTTGTCTCTCCTTCTCTCTGTCTCATTCTCTCTCTTTCTCCCTCTAACACTCTGACTCTCTCTGTTTCTCTTTCATTTGTTTGTTCTCTCTCTCTCTCTCTCCCTCTCTTTCTCTGTCTCACTCTCTTTTTCCTTCTATCTCTGTCGGTCTTTCTCTCACCATCTCTCTCTGTATGTCTGTCTCTTACCATCTCTGTCCTCACTCTCTTCTCTACTCAACCCCCCCCCCTTCTCTCTCTCTGGCTGTTTTGCTCTCTCTCCTACCCTGTCCTCCCCCTCACTTTCTACCTCCCTCTCTGTTTATTTTTTCTCTCACTTTCTCTATCTTTTTCTCCCCTATCTATCTTCCTCTCTCTCACGCTGTCTCTCTCTCACTCTCTATCATTCCTTCTCTCTGTCTCTCTCTATATATATTTCTATTTCTCCTCAGTATGCTGAGATGGACAGCTAAAGTTACTTTTAGAAATAAACATAATTTTGTTTCTTTCGCTCATACATTTTATCTCTGTTGTACACACGCACACACACACAGAAACACAGGTGGAGCTCTGTATCTTTGTCCATGTGATATGGAAATAAACTCTGGTCAGGTGTGACAGTGCTGGGCTTTACGTGCCGCGTCTGACAGCAGAGCCCCGTAAATAAACACTTACACACCCAAACCTTACAGATCAGGAAACCATCAGAAACCGTCTAAATATCTCACTGTCAGAATATTGTATGTTTATAAACTCATTTAACTTATGACAAGTGATTTTCTCAGTAAAATGACCTCAGTGTATTAGCAGATCATTTTTTCTAAATTCGTAAGCATTTATTTTCACTTTGACTTAAAACTAATTCTAACCATCTTATAATCAGCTGATAACAGAGACATAATAGAAATGTAGTCTAGTTGCTGGGATAATTTTTCTTTGTTATTGCATCCTGCTGTAGCTTTATTTCTTGGAAAAAAGTAAATATATCTACATTATTTCTCCAGTTTACCTTTAAGCTCTTTGAATCTTGTGGCGATTCCAGACTTTCCCTCCTCACTTCTGACCTTCACTGCAGAGTTTACATTGATCTCCATGTATTTACTGGATAATAATCCTTAAAATCTCAGAAAATCAGACCTGGATGGTCATTAGTTCAGCCTTTTCCGGCAATGTGGAGGTGCTCCAGCTGCACAATATAATATATAAAACACTGAAGCTAAAGAGCTCCGGGGCTGGTTAGCATTTGGATTAAATTCCTCCAAGGAGAGGGTTGTGTGTCTGCTGGATCTGGTGTTGGTGGACAACAGGACTGGACTGCTGATGCATCCAGGGTAATTCAAGGTTTTACGTATAACTGAGTATAGCTTTACCTTTTTATTACACTGTAATGCAGAGGAGTCTGAATCTACTGCTCTGTTGCTTTAAAGGCTAGAACTTCACTTCTCAACTCAGGATTGTACTGGCATTTCAGAAACTGTGGCATCTGCACTGAGGATGGTCATCAGTAGCCATAGTGTCTTCAAGTCCACTGAAGCTAAGCAGGTCTGAATCTGGTTAGGACTGGATGGGAGACCTCCAAGGAGATGCTTGTGTTGCTTGAAGTTTTAGTGTTGGTGGACAAAAGGGAAGCACTATTCCTGTGTTGGACTCCTTGGGCCATTTTTTAATAAATTGTTTGTTAATATATATAAAAAAGTTTATATATCACATTAAAATGTTTATCAGAACAATGTTTAATATTAGCCCATCACCAGCATGTAATTTTATGTATGACCTGACAATTATTGTAGACTTTTTAACATACAGGCCCAACATACTAACCCCAAAACACCCACTTTTGAAAAATAATGTTTTAACTTTAAAAAAACATTCTGAGTAGCATACGAAAAACATAAAATGTTAACACAGGGTGTAAATGTGAACATTTGGTGGTAAAAATTTAGATTAAATGAAGTTATATACAACTACTTGCAACAAAAAGCAGCTGTGAGTCACTTAGGCAGTGTTGCATTGCGTGGCTTGCTTGTAAGTTACAGATGTGTAAATATGATTTTTATATCAAATGTAAATGATCATATCTCTGTTTTTGCTCTATCAACACCAAACTAACACTAGCATTGTTCCAGCTGAGGGTTACGGATTGGACCTTAATGGGAACCTGAGAATGAGAATGGTCTCTGTGGTGGTCCTATGGTGGTCTGTTTGCACTGATCAGTGCAGTAAAGAGGGACAGATGGGCTGTATATGCTGGTAGTGGGTTGAGTACATCTCGAGGACTTGATGTCTCCATCGTTCACACGTGCTAAGAGTGTTGATTAGACAATCTTTCTCCTACCAGAGTAAAAGATGTTTTCTGTCTGAAGAGTAATGCTGGTGTGATAAATGCTCACAGTTGGCTGGCATGTCTCAGAGTGCTTGGCTTGTCTCCAGTATGCTCTCAGTTGCTTTATTGGGCTCGCTACAACATGAAAGTGTATGTATTTATTGCTCCGTGGCCTGACGCTTTGTAAGTAAAAGACAGCAAATCTGTCATTCCTCTGAGATATACAGTAATGTGCAACAGAAGCTGTTCTAGACCAGTGCTCCACAGCACATTTTCCAACCTTTTCAGGTTGGAAATCTTAACAGTGGTGCTGGACAGTTTGTGAAGCCTTTAGAATTAGCTTAAATTTTACCTAAACGTTCATCAGATTGTCTTAAAAGAGAACCAAATCAAACAAATGAGACACAAATATTAGACTTGGTCTTTCATTTATTGAGGAAAATTTCCAATATTACATGTCTGTGGGTGGTGAAATTTTAGGATTAGCAGATAATTTGAGTCAGGTGTCTATCAGGAGTGAGTGGGTGTCCTGTTTTATATAAAGAACAGAGATGTAGCAAAGTCTGATTTTCAAAAACAGTGGTAGCTGGTGAAAATTATTGTATGTGGGGCAGTTTGAGCCATATTCAGTCAGTTTCTACAATAAAAATTGAAATTCTGTAAAAACACTGAGATTTGAGATTTTACCCTAGAAAAAAAAAACATACCCCGGGAACCTTCAACGGTATACTTTTCAAATATATAAAGGTTGAATCAAAATATATTTTTAGATTTTTGTATATCCAGAGGCATATTTTTCAGCAGGAGTTAGAGTGCTAGCCTTTTTTCCCACCCATTCACATGATCTTGCATTCATGTGATAACAACATGGTAATTCTGCACATGCCAGTGGAGGATTAGCGACTAAGAAATGTGTGAAAATGCTCATTTGGTCTCGAAAAACAAATAGCGCTCACCAGAACAAAGATCTCTCACCTGAGTGACCTCACATCTATCTAATGAATAGCCAATGTAGGAATGCGTGACTCAGTAAAACACAGTGTCACCTCACTATTGTTAATTTGTTAATTTGTTTAGGAACAAAACCCCATACAATTTCTAACAACTGTAATGAGCAATGTGTAGCCAACACCTCTGTTGAGAGCTCAAAAGTCTTGGCTAGAAATGTTTAGAGTGTGTTTTCACAATATATCAGCACAACTGAAAAGAGGTTTTTGCAAAGTCTATGTTTAGAACAGATTGAATTAAAATATAGATTATGACACTCTTACTGATTTGACACTGTTGTTGACATCAGAGTTTCTGACTCCAGAGGGTTAAGACTAAATATGAGCATTTCTAGAGACATGTATTACATCAATAATGCCAGACATTACTACTCCACCACTGATCAACTCTGCTGGGGGCCAGAAATGAAGGCAATAGATTCTAGGATACTGATTGGCTAAATTTATGTTGTATCTGGTGTCAGCAAGATAATGTTAAATATGAAAATAAAAAACGTTGGAGGATGACATGCTAGCACACTCTAATGGCCACTGTTTGTAACTCTAAATGAAGAAGTAAATCTTCTTCTCTACTGTATTGCTTAAGTTTCTTCTAGTCCAAATCTTAGTGTGTTTATACAGTGACCACATTTAATAAATACAAAATGTTGACATTTAATGTAAAAGATTCCTTCATATGATGTGAATTCCTTCACATTCCTTCACATGAAAATGTGTTTATAATGTGTGATATAACTGCACATGCTTACAATTTACTCCTGAACACTAAAAATGTAGGAGCTTATAGATTACAGAAGTCACTTATTTCAAGCTGCACAGCACCGAAGGGACATAATGTTACAATTCAGATTAGTGTTGCAAGAGGGCGCCCTTCAACAAGACAGAAACTGGGTGCTCAGTTCTATTTGCTTGGGGCTTAACCATCAGTAAAAAGCTGTAGTGCATACATTATTTGTAGCTGAATCTTTAATTAGCAGCTTAAGTTAATGAGAAACTAACACCGAGAGTTTCAGCTTTCAGTTGAAAAGAGGAATCTTGTGAAGCTTGGAATGAAAGTGAGTAAATAAGTAAAGTTTATTCATATTGCCCTTTTCAGACATTGCTCATAAAGTGCCTTCCATTACAATAAAGTATAGAATAGAAAAATAATAGAAATTAAGAACAAGAAGAGATAAAAAAAAATTAAAACAAGATACTTAAAAGTGTAAAATAAATCAAACATACAATATTCATCATATTCCTGCTTGTACCGATTGGTTTTAAATGTTTTTTAAAAAAGGTCAGCTGACTGTGCAGATCTTAAATTCGGCGGCAGAGCGTTACATAGTTTAGGGGCAATAGTCTCAAAAGCTCCAGCACCTGTTTATAATAAATAATTATTAATAATAATTGCCGGTCATTTGACCTCAGTGATTGAGCTGCAGTACATGTATGCAGTAAGTCAGTGATATACTGTATTTCGGGGCCATGCAGTGCTCTATAAGTGAAGTTAAAATCTTAATCTGAACTTGTATTGAATGGGAAGCCAGTGAAGTGATTTTAAAATAGGAGTAATATGGGACCATTTCTTTGACCTTTTTAAAAGTCTTCAGCAGAATTTTGGATAGATTGCAGGCGGTTCTGAGCAGGCACACTAAGAGAAGTAAAAAGGGTGTTACGGTAGTCAATATGAGTTTAAATAAAAGCGTATATCAGCATTTACAGATCTTCTCTTGAAACAACAGGTCTCAGTTTGCTAATATTCCTTGAATGGAATAAACAAGATTTAGTAAGCTGCTTTACATGAGCATCAAAAAACAAGGAACTAGAAGCAGCAGAAAAGGATCCAAGGCTTGGTTTAATCAAAGCAGCATCTTTCTCTGCAGCTGTAATCAGAAATCCACATAGCTTGTGTAATTCACTAGCTAACAGTACAGCTGAATGGACAGAGTACAGTACCCCAGTATAATTACGTACATTTGCATGCTGTGTTATATTGTTGGTTGGAAACGTTGAGCTTCTGCAGTTTAATTTAATATAAAACAATAACTGAAAGCTTGTTTAAGCTTATAAAAATGGACACATTGAGGTTTAACCAGGCAGGATGAGACTGTATTTGAGTAAACATGTTCTCGGCATCAGATTTACATTTACCCTGAGATCCTGAGATCATGCTTAATGTATATAATGTATGACTCATATCTGTATGGCTGTCTGTGGTTTTATTATGCTTTCCTCGGCCTAATAAAAGATTTTTCATCAGCTGTGCTAATCAACAGAGTGGACGTGTGTGAGTATGACTGTGTAGAAGAAGCTGAACATAAATGTCCCGGTGCTGAGGAAGTATGAGATGCTCTGAGACAGGAAGTGAAGGCTTAGGGTTGACGTTAGATGTCACGGCTGCAGTATTTCACTATTTGCACTGGTGTTGACAGAAGGCCTGCATGCTCTCCTGACGTTACCAACTTGATGGAGGCCTGGAGACACTGGCATATCTTAAAGCTTTCTGACTCAGATGTATAAACTAGGCAGCGAGGTTAACATTCACATTTCATTAACACCACCTCCTCGTGTCTACACTCATTATCCATTTTACTCTCTACCAGTGAAATGTTCCACTGGCTGCAACACAAAACTAATGTACGATTATTCCACCACCATGCTTAACAGTCGGTGAAGTATTCCTTTCATGAAGTTCTGTACATATTTTTTCTCCAAACACACGTCTTCAGAATGTTCCAGGAACATTGTTTTTGTAACATTACTGGCAAACCTTCCTGGAACATTTTTAAAATGTTGCTAAACATTTTTATAACATATAGTGTTAGCTGGACTCATATTAGCATAGCACACCACCACCACGTCAGTGATCCACCTGCTCTACTCTGGGGTGGTCCTGTGGAGACCCTGACCATTGAACAAAGTAATAGAGGAGCATTTGACTGCATTTGTTTTAGGTGAAACTGTTCTAAAAATAGTCCCAAGCTGAGGTTTTCTCAATAACAGTCACCAGCTCCTCAGCTGCCTTTCACACATCACTGTTAGTTAGCCGGACACCTGCCTCTGCACAGCTCAGTTTAATTCCTATTCAATTACTTTCCCTTGCCATTTACAGACAGCCACAGTAGCTCTCTCTCTCTCTTTCTCACAGACACACACACACACACACACACACACACTGAGGGAATCCTCAAAGGCTGTGGGATTATGTAACTGCTCTTTCTTTCCTTTTTTTATCTTCAGCCTGGTTCAGACTCGAGCAGCACAGTGAGATGGGTGTCAGGAAGGTTTGAAAAAGATGATTTTTACATTTTTGCTGCCAATAATCAGACCTGAAATATTATAAATGTACCATCAGTTACATATCAGTATTGTACATTCACTCTGATCAGACTCGGTGTGGCACTGCTGGCACTTCTACACCCACTGGTCACTTTTTCTGAAACATCTTTTATCACTCCACCCGCTGTCCACTTTATCAAAAACATCTCTCTTATAGCTCCACCCACTGTCCACTTTATTAGAAACATCTCTTATAGCTCCACCCACTGTCCACATTATTAGAAATGTCTCTCTTTTACCTCCACCCACTGTCCACATTATCAGAAATGTCTCTCTTTTACCTCCACCCACTGTCCACATTATTAGAAATGTCTCTCTTTTACCTCCACCCACTGTCCACATTATCAGAAATGTCTCTCTTTTACCTCCACCCACTGTCCACATTATCAGAAATGTCTCTCTTTTACCTCCACCCACTATCCACTTTATCAGAAACATCTCTCTTGTAGCTCCACCCACACATTAAATCTGCCAGTGTTAAATCAACACTATTAGAGTTTAATTAACACTGAGGGTGTCAAAATGTAACACTCTCAGTGTTCATTTAACTCTAATAGTGTTGATTTAACACTGACAGATTTACTGTGCACCATGCATTTTGGTTAGAAACTCCTCTTTTGTGGCTACACCTACTGTCCGCTTTATTAGAAACCCATCTCTCTCCTGCTCTGTGTTCTTCAGGGTGGAGATGATGGTTGACACCAGAGTAATCTGACAGTAACGTCTGCTTTATCACATCTCTGACTGTTATGAACTGACTTGAATGAAGCCACTGACTCATATTTGAGTTGTATTTGAGCCGTTAGATGATTGTGTCTCTCTGTGATGATTTGTCTGTCGTTATTTTTGCTCTCTGCTTCGCCTGGAAGGATTTGTGTTAAAACTGGTCTTTTAATCCATCTGTTTCAGTTCATTACCACGTTTTACTTCAACAAAAACAGATGAGAAACAAGCTGCCTCTGGTGTGCCATAGGATTAAGTCAGAGATGGAAGAAAGGCAGGTAGCACTGAGCTCTTCATCTGTGGGAAGAGACTAATGAAGAAAAGTGTGTGATCATGCTGCAGGAGTCTGAATCTGTCAGATTTTAAAGCACAGTTTAGATTTCAGTGTATAATTGGCTGTTGAAAGGTTGGACAAAAGTATATGGACACCTTCTCATTCATTCAAAGGTGTTAAAATTTATTTATTCTGCTTTTGTTGGAAAAACTGTCCAAGGAAGGTTTTCTATTAGATTTGGGAACATGGCTGTAAGGAGTTGATTGCATTCAATACAATACAGTAATGTATTGGATAGCAAGAACATGGTTCCACTACTCCACAGGTCAATGCTGCCCCTTCTAGAGATGTCTAACAGTCCTGTATAATCGCAAACATTGTGCTATATAGTGACTTTCCAGGTTCTTCTGGCTGTGAACAACACTGGGGTCCCTAGGTACCAAACACCAGCTGGCAGGGAGGGTCACCCAGCAAATAACTTTACTTTCATTTAAAAAATGCCCACCCTTAAAGACAGCCCAAGCACAATGATGACTAATGCATGTTAGGTTGGGTCTTTTGCTCACCTCTGTCTCTGTGGATTGCCAGATATCACAACAGAAATCCCACAACACCCATCAATATGAAATGGATAGAAATTACTGGAGTGGATGGGATTAAAAATAGGCAGAATGGACAGTGCTGGCAGGTTTGATCTGTAAAATTGGACCCCTGGTATGTATGCAGTTGGTCACTGTGATGTCTGGTTCCTCTCACCATTATTATAAAGAAATTCACACCATTTTACATTAGAATACTAACTTTATTTACATCTCAGCAATTGAATCATATGGAAATGCAGTTTAAGACTACACTAGTGCATGCAAAATTTAGTGCACCCCTGGTGAAACCTCTGGTTTGTAGATTCTTCTACAAACCGGATTCCAAAAAAGTTGGGACGCTATACAAATTGTGAATAAAAACTGAATGCAATGATGTGGAGATGGCAAATGTCAATATTTTATTCGTAATAGAACATAGATGACAGATCAAAAGTTTAATCTGAGTAAATGTAACATTTTAAGGGAATAATATGTTGTTTTAAAATTTCATGTCGTCAACAAATCCCAAAAAAGTTGGGACAAGGCCATTTTTACCACTGTGTGGCATCCCCCCTTCTTCTTA
>BRDA01040056.1:0-11886 GCA_036984385.1 Crenuchus spilurus
GGTGTACAGGGTGAAAAGGAATGGGGAAAGGACCGTTCCCTGTGGTGCTCCAACATTGCTGACCAAGCACTCAGACCGGCTAGCTCCCAATTGCATATACTGGGGTCGTTCAGACAGGTAGTCCATGACCCAGGCAACGGTGGACCTGTCCACCTGCATTCTGTCCATTTTCCCTTTGAGTTTAAGGGGTTGGATGGTGTTGAATGCACTCGAAAAGTCAAAGAATGTGACTCTCACAGTGGAGTTGCTGTTATTGTCCAGGTGTGCATGTGCCTTCTGCAGTAGATGATACATTCTCTCAGTTTTAACTTTTGATCTGTGATTTGTGTTCTATTCTGAATAAAATATTAAATGTTGACACCTCCACATCATTGGATTCAGTTTTTATTCACAATTTGTTTAGTGTCCTAACTTTTTTGGAATCCAGTTTGTATTTGGTCAGCCACTGATTGTGCAAGTTCTCCTACTTAGAAAGACGAGAGAGGTCTGTAATTTTCATCATAGGTACACTTCAACTATGAGAGACAAATGAGAAAAAATTTCAGGATTTTTCAAGAATTTATTTGTAAATTAGGGTGGAAAATAAGTATTTGGTCAATAACAAAAGTTCAACTCAATACTTTGTAACATGGCAATGACAGAGGTTAAACATTTCCTTCCATACAGGTTTGCACACACTGTAGCTGGTATTTTGGCTCATTCCTCCATGCAAATCTCCTCTACAGCAGTGATGTTTTGGGGCTGTTGCTGGGCAACACAAATTTTCAGCTCCCTCCACAAATTGTCTAGGCCACTCCAGGACCTTTACGGAGCCACTCCTTCACTGCCCGAGCAGTGTATTTGAGATAATTTTCATGCTGAAAGACCCAACCACGTTTCATGTTCAATGCTCTTACAGATGGAAGGAGGTTTTGGCTTACAATCTCACGATACATGGCCCCGTTCATTCTTCCCTTAACACGGATCAGTCGTGCTGTCCTCTTTGCAGAAAAACAGCCCCAAAGCATGATGTTTCCACCCCCAGTAGGTATGGTGTTCTTGGGATGCAACTCAGCATTCTTTTTCCTCCAAACATGGCGAGTGGACTTGAGTACAAAAAGCTCTATTTTGGTCTCATCTGACCACATGACCTTCTACCATGACTCCTCTTGTCATTGGTGAACTTGAAATGGGCCTGGACATGTGCTGGCATGAGCAGGGGGACCTTGAATGCCCTGCATGATTTTGAACCATGATGGCATAGTGTGTTACTAATGGTTCTCTTTGAGACTGTGGTCCCAGCTTTCTTCAGGTCATTGATCAATTCCTCCTGTATAGTTCAGGGCTGACTCCTGACCTTTCTGAGAATCATCCTTACCCCATGAAATGAGATCTTGCATGGAGCCCCAGACAGTCATCTTGTGTTTCTTCCAGTTTCTAATAATTGTGACAACAGTTGTTGCCTTCTCACCAAGCTGCTTGCCTATTGTCCTGTAGCCCGTCCCAGCCTTGTGCAGGTCTACAGTTTTGTCCCTGTTGTCCTTAGAAAGCTCTTTGGAGTGTGATTGATTGAGAGTGTGAACAGTTGCCTTTTTTTAGACATAACAAGTTCAAACAGGTGCAATACAAGTAATTAGTGCAGAATATGAGGGCTTCTTAAAGAACTAACAGGTCTGTAAAATCCAGAATTCTCGCTGGTTGTTTATTGACCAAATACTTTTTTTCCACCATAATTTACAAATAAATTCTTTACAAATCCTACAATGTGATTTCCTGGATTTTTTTTTCATTTGTCTCTTAGTTGAAGTGTACCTATAATGAAAATTACAGACCTCTCTCGTCTTTCTAAGTAGGAGAACTTGCACAATCAGTGGCTGACCAAATACTTTTTCCTCACTGTATGCTTATTAACACAAAATAACCAAACTGCAAGGAATCTTCCGATCATGATCTGCAAATAACAGCTAATTACTGTAAAATTTTGCATATTCAATTTTGATTAGAAGCTTTCAAAATAAACCATGGTTTACAGTAATTTTATAGTAAACAACTTTATTTAAGGATTACAGTAATTGCTGTTGAATTCATACTATAAATATACAGAAGTTACAGATCCAGCTATAAGATTGTTTGAGCAATGTGTTTATTGCAGTTTAAAGGTTCAGAGAACAATCACATTTACACAACACCTCAGATGTCAGTTAGCAGGTTTAGAACTGGAGCTAATTAGAACGGCTAATGTTGCTATCAAAATCTAGAACTCAATAGTCGCCTAAATTTCAGGGAGGGGGGTGTTATCAAATACCAAGTTTGATAATGACTGGGCGATTTAGGTGACTACTAAGTTCTTGTGTTTTGTTAGCAGTGTTAGCCTCGCAGCTCCATCTCTAAACTTTAGTACATTTGAACTTTAAACATGGCTTGGCTGGTTAATGCTAAGTAGAACCGTTCCTTTAAGATTCACAGTGAGTCTGTGGTGATAAGAAATTTGTATAATTTCATATGAATTATTTCTCACACTTAGCTCACTGAAGTGGAGAAAAGAGGAATAAACCTTTGCCACATTTATGTAAGTAGAAGAGAAGATATTTTATGCTTCTGAATGTGATAAATTTGTATGAACACACAACTCGGTGTTATACACTAATGAAGATCTGGTGATGAAATTTAGATTAAATAAACTTCAGTCTGTTACCACATGAGCTAAAAATGTCCAGCATGCAGTTCTTTTATCATGATCAGGAGGTGATGTGTCTGTATGGAGAGCAGCTTTCTTTGACAGATTTATATCTGAATGGAGCTTGTTATCCAGTGCATTCACAACATGAACACTTCCTCCTGTACTGTGCACTGATACAATATACAACACTTCCTCCTGTACTGTGCACTGATACATTATACAACACTTCCTCCTGTACTATGCACTGATACATTATACAACACTTCCTCCTGTACTGTGCACTGATACATTATACAACACTTCCTCCTGTACTGTGCACTGGTACATTATACATCACTTCCTCATGTACTGTGCACTGGTACATTATACATCACTTCCTCCTTTACTGTGCACTGATACATTATACAACACTTCCTCCTTTACTGTGCACTGATACATTATACAACACTTCCTCCTGTACTGTGCACTGATACATTATACAACACTTCCTCCTGTACTGTGCACTGATACTTTATACACCACTTCTTCCTGTACTGTACACTGATACATTATACAACACTTCCTCCTGTACTGTGCACTGATACATTATACAACACTTCCTCCTGTACTGTGCACTGATATATTGTACAACACTTCCTCCTGTACTGTGCACTGATATATTGTACAACACTTCCTCCTGTACTGTGCACCGATACATTATACATAGATCATTGCACAGTTCTCAGACTGAAATAACTAGTGTCCCGTGCTGTGTCCACTAGGGAAACTGAGGGCTTTAATTCCTCACCAGAGCAGCAGGTTACTGATGGAGATGGCTGGATGTGCACCGGCCTCCACTCCAACAGCCACAGATATTAGTCATCAGAAACTAACACCCATCTACCTGCACTGTAATCATACATGTCAGTCTTTTCACAGACTGAGGTTTTTTTAATCCACGTAATCATCACCTTCATTAGTGCTGATTCTTTAGGTAATAAAGCAAATGGGATCCCATTATATAATTAGTATAATTATGACATATAAACAGTGTATTCGAGCCTCAGTAGTAGTAATCAGTTTGTAAGGGTTAATTCTCTTGGACAGTTTGCTCTCTACTCTGGTTAAAAAAGATTTCTGGAGCCCTGCCAGCTGCCATTAATCAGGAAGCAACTGTCTTAAAACAAGCCAACTCACTGTAACATTGATGGGGGCAGAGATTGATTGATGTTATTTTTGGAAGCTCTAATAGAGGCAGTTGCTTCAGCATCAATCTGTGCTGGAATTTATACGTCTAGTACAAATACAAGGTGCTTTGATGTTTGGCGGCAGCAATATCTGAGTAAAGTCATCCATCAAAAAATGAGAATATTGTGAAAAAAGTTCATTTTGTTCATTATTTTCTGTTCTGTTTTACTGTTGATCAGTGTGGCTTATAGCTCATTAAATCCAGAATATCAGATTATTATATTCATATCAAGTTTAAGTAAGTTACTATTCATACAGTATAAATACACTGTATGTCTCCCCGGCTACAGCTGTCCTAATGTCAAACCTCTCCTGAACCAGAGACGTCAGAAGCGTCTTACCTGGACTAAGGAGAAAATGAACTGGACTGTTGCTCAGTGGTTCAAAGTCCTCTTTTCAGATGAAAGTCACTTTCTTGAGTCTGCAGGAAGAGTGTAAAGACAGAATCCTAGGTGTCTGAAGTCCAGTGTGAAGTTTCTGCATTCTATGATTGTTTGAGGTGCAGATCATCTGCTGGTCAACTGTGCTGATTTTGGTCAACTGTGTTTTATCAAGTCCAAAGTCAACACGGCCATATAGCAGAAGATTTTAGAGCACTTCATGCTTCCATCTGCTGACCAGCTTTATGGAAATGCTGATTTCCTTTTTTAGCAGGAATGACATTGTTCACAGTGTCAAAATTACTATCACAGGGTTTGCTGATCATGATACTGTGCTTGATTGACCAGCCAGCTCATGAGCTCCAAGCCACACTGATCAACATTAAAACAATAAAGGCTCCAAATGGTACTTTACGTCTAATGATTTTAAAACTTATAGTTTCCTTTTATGAATTAAATTATGAACCAACATGTTTTCATCATATTGTCTTTGTTTGATATGATTGTACTTCTAAAACCTGATCTACTGATTTGTTCAGTATATCTGCATAAATAAGTCATTAAGTTTGTAGTTAAGTTTGATAATTGGGCTGATTTAGGCAAATTTTCTCCTCCTGACAATCACACAAGTTCTCACAATTTTAGTGATCTTCTCAGATTATCCTGTGATATTAGGGGTCAATAATCCAGTCTTTACTCCTCCAATGTAAAATGATGTCTCTGTATTTAGTGTGGGATAGGTGCCGTTTATCTGGCATGAAATGCAATGTTTCCATCAGTACCGGTGCTAGACATGTGGGTGCCCTAAGCACAAATGTTTTGTGTGCCTCCATCCTGCCTCCCTCCAGCATGCAAGTCTCCGCCTCACGCATACATCCCCTTGAGATTAAAGTCCATCTTGGGCGGGGCTATTGTTTGGTGGCCTGATACATGTGTGAAGAAAATGTTTTTGCTCAAAACCTTTTTCTCGGACCCGGGGGGATGCGTAGTGAAGTTTTAGGTGGTGCCCCCATCCACAAATGAGAAAGACAAGTGAGAACCGAGATGTCGTCAGTGTGTATGGAAGCATGGTAGTTAAATCAAGATGTCTATATAGTTATGTATTCACTACATGCTCTGTTGACTTAGCCTTTTCAGCCATGACTTCATTGTCAATTTGCAAGTAATCCCGCAGTGTAGCAGCTCATAATAAACTCTCATGACGTTCTGCGAATCTGACCTATTGAACAGGACTTTGTAATCTGAAAATGTAGTGTTTGGGACAGTGACAACCAGCAACATTGAAGGACAAAAGAATAGGTGTAAAATGTGATTACACTGGATAGGATTAAAGTCCTGTATTGTGGACCAGGCATAAGATGTAAACAATGATGTGGTGTGAAATTCTCTATTCTAGAGTAACCTACCAGGTTGTTCACAGTGATGGTGATAGGAACCAGACATCTAGAGTTTGTTGCCTCTAAAAGCTACTTTACAGAAGGGTGTTTGATGAAATGATGCCTTAGACCTGGTTTAGGGCTAAAATGTAGAGTTAGGGTGAAGGTTATGGACATGCACAACACTCAACCATTGAAACTGATGAAATGACAGTGTAGCTGCATTATGCATTGTACACTTATTCACTTGTGCTACACTGAACTTGCAGGAATGTCCCGCTGTTCCACATCTGCCTCCTGGTTCAGTTTCTCAAGGACAGTGCCAGAACTGACAGCGGCTGCATTGGGCTGGACGGCCTGCCCAGAACAGCTGAAGGGACTGATTGGATCTCTCCTTCAGGCGCACTATGAGCTGTGAGGAAGGCTGTGGCCAGCTGCACGATAAGGAGTGACGGCCAGACTCATGCATGACACACAGCTGAAAAGAATCCCAACCATTTATCTAAATGACATGTCATTGGGACGACCGTGGGGGAAGACGATGGCGATCATTTGTGAAAGCCGATAATGGCCAGGTTTTGCCGTGCTTTGCACATTTCACTTGGCTTCTCTTTGGTTGCATATTTCATAAGCACTTTCTGAACACCGTTTTGAAAGACTGCTTACATCTCAGTGAAGAAGAGTTGAGAATTTCCCACTTTTCTGCCTCACAAAGCTGTTTTCTTATTTCACTTACTATGAAATTCTGCAGCTTTAACAGGAAGCGTTCAGAATTTAAATCAAGGAAGTCAAAGAAACACTTGAATCAGGACTTGCATGCTCAGAATTCATATTTGGAATGGTAGACGTTTCCGTGCCTCCAAACACGACCTTTGACTTTTGAAAAACACCAACAGAATACTCCCCGTCTTGGAAAACAGAGGAGTGTTTTGTTTTGAAGCTTCCACTCTGGCTTATCGAGTCAAAACACTGTCCCGTAATCTCCGGCAGCCGACTGAGTGAGCAGCCTCCTGCTGCTTTCTGCTTTCGACGCGCTCTTCTGGTAGGTGTGCCCTGCCTTTGATAACAGCGTGGTATACAGAACCCCCCCCCCCCCATTTTCATCCCCGCAAAAGGCAAGTATCATGGGAGAGACAGGCAGGCAACACACAGAGGTCCTGGGGCCCAATGCACCAAAGCTTTCCAATGAGAAGACTTGAATCTTAAAGGAGACATAATATAGAAAAAACTCAGTCTAGTATTTTTAAACATATATTTAAGTATCTGAAGTGCCTACCAACTTATAAACTTTGTTATAATACAGTTTTTGTGGGAGCCCTAGGTCTGAAAATGTTAAATTGGACAAGCAAAAACGTATCTCCTCTTATTATGCCTTGTTATATTATATTGGAGACTCAATATATTTACCCCCACCCCAATCTGAATAGCTCCACCCACAGCATGAGAAATATGCTAGGCTATTTTTTTTAAGAAGCTAAACACGAGAACGTCTGTACAGAACAGAAGCTGTACATGTGTCATAACCATGTGGCAAATTAGACAAGTGTTAGTATTTCTGCTGATTTCTGCTTTTTCTGCATGAAGTTGAAGTTAGCTTCTTATTCACATTTTTTGGTCCACCTTAAATGGTAAAACAGTTACATTCAGGAGCCTGTGAATTTCCCTTTCTACCTTAAATGATGCAGGAGTTAATTTCAGGAACTGTGAATTTTACAGAAGAGTTACCTTAATCCTATATACACATGTCCCATTCCACCTTAAAAGAAGCAGGAGTTACATTCAGAATTTGTGCTTAAAATAATCCTTATGAGAAAAGAGAAAAATATCTAATACATGTATACATATTAGATTCATAGTAGCTTCTGAATAATGTACAGTTACAGAACAATAAATCTGAAGATTAATGGCTGAATTATAAGCCATATAAAAGGGTTATTATTTTGTAAATGGTTTATAGGGGCACTTTAAGACTTTTTAAAAAAAAAAGCCAATTAAAGAGAGACCATATATCCCATGCTTTTGTGTTTGTCACATTTTTCCTATCAAAATATTTCACAAATTAAGCTCCACAGCACCTATTCTCACTATTTTTAAACAGCTCTATTCATAATGAGTGGTCTGAGTACCTATTCTTTGATTGCCCCATCTCCATATTCAGTAGGAAAATTTCAGCAAACAGCAGAAACCACCACAAAATAACAGAAACCACCACAAAACACAACATAAATCACCACAAAACACAGCAGAAGTCTCCACAAAACACAACAGAAATCACCACAAAACAGCAGAAACCACCACAAAACACAGCAGAAACCACCACAAAACAGCAGAAACCACCACAAAACACAGCAGAAACCACCACAAAACACAGCAGAAACCTCCACAAAACACAACAAAAACTACCACAAAACACAACAGAAACCACCAAAAAACACAGCAGAAACCACCACAAAACACAACAGAAATCACCACAATGCAGAGTAGAAGAAACGACCACAAAAAACAACAGAAACCACCGCAAAACACAACAGAAATCACCACAAAACACAGCAGAAACCACCGCAAAACACAACAGAATTCACCATAAAACACAGCAGAAACCACCACAAAACACAGCAGAAATCACCACAAAACACAGTGAAACAACCACAAAACACAACAGAAATCACCACAATACAGAGTAGAAACTACCACAAAACACAACAGAAACCTCCGCAAAACACAACAGAAACCACCACAAAACACAGCAGAAATAATCAAAAAACACAGCAGAAACCACCACAAAACACAGCAGAATCCACCGCAAAATACATCAGAAACCACCACAAAACACAGCAGAAATCACCAAAAAACACAACAGAAACCACCTCAAAACACAGCAGAAATTACCACAAAACATAGCAGAAATCACCACAAACACAACAGAAACCACTGCAAAACACAGCAGAAACCACTACAAAATACATCAGAAACCACTACAAAAACAGCAGAAATCACCACAAAACACAGCAGGAATCACCACAAAACACAGTAGAAACCACCACAAAATACATCAGAAACCACCACAAAACACAGCAGAAATCACCAAAAAACAACTGAAACCACTGCAAAACACAACAGAAACCACCACAAAACACAACAGAAACCACCACAAAACACAACAGAAACCACCACAATGCAGAGTAGAAACTACCACAAAACACAGCATAAACCACCACAAAACACAGCAGAAACCACCAAAAAACACAACAGAAATCACAATACAGAGTAGAAACTACCACAAAACACAACAGAAACCACTGCAAAACACAACAGAAACCACCTCAAAACACAACAGAAATCACTACAAAACACAGCAGAAACCACCGCAAAACACAACAGAAATCACCAAAAAACACAGCAGAAATCACCAAAAAACACAACAGAAACCACCACAAAACACAGCAGAAACAACCACAAAACACAACAGAAATCACCACAATACAGAGTAGAAACCACCGCAAAACACAACAGAAACCACCGCAAAACACAACAGAAACCACCTCAAAACACAACAGATATTACCTCAAAACACAGCAGAAACCACTGCAAAACAGCAGAAACCACCAAAAAACACAGCAGAACTCACCACAAAACACAACAGAAACCACCGCAAAACACAGCAGAAACCACCGCAAAACACAGCAGAAACCACCGCAAAACACAGCAGAAACCATCATAAACACAACAGAAACCACCACAAAACACAACAGAATTCTTTAAAAATCTGAATGACGTCAAATGTGATGTTTTCAGAACTACACCCCAATAAAGCTGACAGGACTGTCTTTTTTCAGTTTGTAGGTTAGTTGTCCCTCCAGATACACAAATGTATGTGCACACTGAAAAGTGAGAAGTTCATAATAATATCCCCTTTAAGGGTCCTCACTCTCATAACTGCATACATATTAGATTCATGGCAGCTCCTGAATAATGCACAGCAGGTACAGAGCAATACGTCTTCAGATTAATGGCTGGTAAACCGTTTAAGAGGTTTTGGAGAGTTTTTAAGGGGCAGTTTAAGGAGTTTAAAGGCGTTGTAAGGTTAAAGCTTTGAAGGTCTTGCTGTGGACCCGCTGCTCTCCTCCTGTGCCCCTCAGGGACACCCGAGCACAGAGATGGGTCACTTATCATGTCACACCAGCCAGAGCGAAACAGGACAGGAGCCGCAGGAGGGGCACGTGAGGATGGCTGAGGGTTGCTAGGCAACCTCTCGCCGTTTGTCCTTGGGCAGCCGAGAGCCCTTGAACACAGATCGAGCTCAGCGGGAGTTCAGCAGGAGGTGACACCTACAGTTCAGTTTGAAACTCATTGATATGGAGACGCGTAATCAGCATTTTTGTGTTCAAGCATTTGCAGGCGTTCAGCCATTCCAGCCCCGCTGCAGTATTATTCATATATGATATTGACTATTATGTAAAACAGCTCAGAAAGGTTTGAACTACTGAGATGAAAGTATTATCATTAATGAGACTAGTACTACTCTGGAGAGGCTTTTCTCATCAAGGTACATTTCACACCTACAGTTCTGTGCAAATGTTTTTGTCCCCTTCTGGTCAAATTACACATTTTGTTGGAAATGTTGGTACGAGAAAATGTATTTCTACTGATTTCTGCTTTTTCTGCATGACGTTGAAGTTTGCTTCTTATTCACATTACCCATTTCACATGAAGTGGTGAAGCAGTTACCTTCAGGCGGTGGCAAATTTCTCATTCCACCTTAAATGTGGCAACAGTTACATTCAGCCACCGACACATTTTCTATTCTACCTTAACAGAGGTGTCAAGTAATAAAGTACAAACACTTTGTTACTATACTTAAACTACTGCCCTGATCTCCTCAGTGAAAAGTAATGGAGTACAGAGTAAGTTTGCAATCAGGGAAAGCAATTGATTTCTAGAAAAATAAAGGATTTACTCTAAATACTAAAACAATGCTCCTAAATAACCTAGAAGAACATAAAACACAAAATAGCTTAATTACTAATTAATTACTAATCACTAATTAATTGATAATTACTATTAAATATACATTTAGTGAAGATGGCTCTTACATTACTAAAATGCATTAATTTTCAAGGGGCATATATTCATCTGAATGAATATGATGAGTGTGGCTACAGGCAGGAAGTGAAACACCTGGAGGGCTGGTGCAGAGAAAACAACCTCTGCATCAATGTAAAAAAGATGAAGGAGATGATTGTGGACTTCAGAAGAAGCCAGCATCCCCCCCCCCTGCATGTCGGAGGATCTGAGGTGGAAGTGGTCTCCAGCTACAGGTACTTGGGTGTTCACCTGAGTGACAACCTCACCTGGAGCAACAACACTTCCAGTCTGGTCAAGAAGGCCCATCAGCGGCTCTACTTCCTCAGACGGCTGAGGCGAGCTGGTCTCGTAACCTCAGTTTACAGATCCTTCTACAGATGTATGGTGGAGAGCGTCTTGTGCTCGAGCATCACTGTGTGGCATGGCAGCTGCTCTGCTGCAGACAGGAAATCTCTGCAGAGGGTGGTGAAAGCTGCACAGAAGGTCGTTGGAGTCAGCCTCCCCACCACCACGGACATCTACACCTCTAGATGCAGAAAAAGAGCCACCTGCATCATGAAGGACGCCACCCACCCAGCACACTCACTTTTTGTCCTGCTCCCCTCTGGCAGGAGGCTGCGGTCCATAAAGTGTAGAACCACCAGAATGAAGAACAGCTTCATTTGTGAGGCTGTTAGACTCTTAAACTCCACTTAAGAACACACACACACCGCACTGTCACTTTATTACACTTGGTTACTTTAACTTTAACTTTGTATGCTGCTAATATTTATACTTTATCCACTCATTCATATAAATTGCTACTAATCTCCCCATGCCGTGCTCAATACTCTGGACATTGTACAGTCTAAGTTACTGCTGATATAATATACTACTCTGCGTAGTGTACAGTCTATATTTACATTGTAGAGTCTATATCATGTCTGTGTATCTGCATATACTCATAAAGACTTTTTATATTTATATCAAGCTACTACACTGGGTAAAACTGGGACCTTGGGAATGTAATTTTGTTCGACCTCATGTACTACGTGTGATGCGAATGATGATAAAGTCTCCTTGAATTCTTGAATCTGAAACAGGTAGCCAGTACATCCCAAAAAAATTCAACATTACCATTTTGATATAACATTATAGTCATTACGGCTTTTAGAAAAAA
>BRDA01040063.1:0-13699 GCA_036984385.1 Crenuchus spilurus
AATAAAATATTAGATGTTGGCACCTCCACATCATTGCATTCAATTTTTTTTCACAATTTGTTTAGTGTCCCAACTTTTTTGGAATCCGGTTTGTAAAATATCAGCAGGTTAAAAACAACAGGTATTTTTATATATAATGGTAGACATAAGAAAGTCATGAATTTGTGAATGTAAGGAATAGACACTAGACACACCTGTAGGCCAACACTATTTAAGAGGTTAAAGAATCTGGTGCTAGTTACCACAGGACACATTCAGAGGTCTTGTACAGTTCATGCTTCAGTGAGTAGAAGAGAACTCACAGCATATTAGCCATATAATGAATTTGATTTTGATATGAAAAATAATGTTTTTTTTTTGTGGTGTGTGAAATATATCATTGTCAGGAGCAAAACGTTGCAAAAAAGTAACTTTAAAAGGGAACTTTTTTTTGGCCCGCCACCTCCACTTTGGAGGACACCTTTATTTTCTTTCTTTTTTTTATTAATAATATAAACAAAGACTGAAAACCAATGCAAAGTGAGGGAACAGACAAAAAGTAAATAAGTATAAAGTTATAGGGTCAGTAATAATAAGAGGAAGAAGTAATTACCGACTTGGGTTAGAATGAATGTTAGAGTGGAATGTACGGAAAAAAAATTTCGCACTTGTTATGAGTTACAAGACATGGTGCTCGACAGGACAAGACAGTGCTTGACAAGACAAAACAGTGAGTAGCATAGTAATTGTTTAAATAGAATGAATAGAAATAAATAGAATAAATAGAATAAATTGTTTTTTTTTAATAAACTTATTTTTGACAGGTGTGTGTGTGTGTGTAGTAATGAACTGGGTATTGGTTTTGGTATAGCATTCTTAACTTTCAATGGAAGTCAATGAAAATATTTTTTTTGTCATTTTTTCTTCATTTCTTTTGCTGCATTCACCTATGAAAGTCTCATCGCAGGTGAATGACCACAGTTAAATTTTCACATTGTTTGGAGGATTCAGTTTTTGTGAAAAAGTCAAGAGAAATGGCAACAAAAACATCAAAATGGTCAGTAAAGGGTGTACTGTCCATCACATGACAAATAGAGCTGGAGAATTCCTTTAAAGTTAATCATACATTAGACAACATATTGGCCACATACTTGCACTCAAACTTTAGTGATTGTGGCCCAATAAATTGGATGATGTTGGTGCTGTCATGTAATCAAGTGCACTCACTGTGGGTCAATCAATGAGGTACTTGATAGACAGACGTTAATCAGGACATCATGGCCTGTGGCAGTGTCTGTCTTTTCTCTGAGTAAACATAGGCCAGGTCAGAGATAGCCGCACAGCTGAGGAACCAGTCCATATTTAGATTGATAAGGCATGGGGTTCAGATTGGACTGGTCAGCACACAGTTACAGTTTCTTCTATTGTTTCACAGGAGAAAACAAAAACATTCTCAAGTTTTCATATTAATTAATGTAAAGAGATTTTTGTAAGGTGTTTTGAAGCATTTGTGTTGGTCCATTCCTCATGAAAAGCTCATGAAATATAAAGGGTATCTGCTATGTTCAAATGGTGTAGAAAATCAAAACTATATTGCTTTCACAGGACAGTGTCGATCTAGCAACTATGTTAATTAAACTATCGTTTCATTACATCATTTTTTTGTTTATTATTTCATTCGCTTTAATAGGTGATTGTTTTTCTTATAAATCATAAAGTTTATTTTTTTCAGACCAGTAAATGACCATTTAATTAAGCCTATTTTACTATATCTTGTATCGTGTAAAATGTCAATATTACTACTTTTAATGAATTAGTTGATTTGTGATTTCAATCATTTTAATGAATTAATAGATTTTTTCATATACACTGTAATGTTTAGCTTTGCATGTTTTTTTTTGTTGTGCTTTGCTTGTACAAGAAAATAATCTTAATATAATAATAATAATAATAATAATAATAATAATAATAATAATAATAATAATACAATTTTGTAAGACAAGTGCTATATAAAGATAAATCTGGCCCATGGTCATTCAACCTCCTCACTGTGGTCAGGAAGTGTCCAAGGTCATTTGCTGAGCATGAGGGGCTTGCTAAATCAGGTCACATGTAGCAGGCCCTGCCTCAGCCTGAGATTACTCAAGGCTCTTTGAGAAAAGAGAGAGAGCAAAAAAATCAGACTGCAGTGAGTCTTAATGACGAGCAAAAATGACTCATCCAGCGAGGCTTACATAACTGCCTCTCCGCCCCTATTTTTCTCCCCTTTTTTCTTTCTCTCCATCCTGCATGTACAGTGGTGCTTGAAAGTTTGTGAACCTTTTAGAATTTTCTATATTTCTGCATAAATAGATTTTCACACAAGTCCTAAAAGTAGATAAAGAGAGCCCAGTTAAACAAATGAGACACAAATATTATACTTGCTCATTTATTTATTGAGGACAATTATCCAATATGACATATTTGTGAGAGGCAAAAGTATGTGAACACCTTTGCTTTCAGTATCTGGTGTGACCCCCCTTTGTAGCACTAACTGTAACTAAATGTTTTCGGTAACTGTTCTTTAACCTTTCTTTGGTAGAACGACTTGTGTGTTTAGGGTCATTGTCTTGCTGCATGACCCACCTTCTCTTGAGATTCAGTTCATGGACAGATGTCCTGACAATTTCTTTAGAATTATCTGATATAATTCACAATTCACTGTTCCATCAATGATGGCAAGCCGTCCTGGCGCAGATACAGCAACACAAACCCAAACCATGACACTACCACCACCATGTTTCACAGATGAGATAAGGTTCTTATGCTGGAATGCAGTGTTTTCTTTTTTCCAAACATAATGTTTTTCATTTAAACCAAAAATCTATTTTGGTCTCGCCAAACTGCAGACAAGCAGCAATGTTCTTTTTGGAGAGCAGTGGCTTTCTCCTTGCAACCCTTCCACGCACACCAGTGTTGTTCAGTGTTCTCCTGATGGTAGACTCATGAACATTAACATTAGCCAATGTATTTGTACACAATCTGTCTGACTGTGGATTGGTGGAGTCCAAACTCTTTAGAGATGGTTTTCTAACTTAATACACTTCCACAAACGTGTTGTGAAATGCAGACTTTGATAGATACATGTTCTTTAAATAAAACAGGGTGCCCAGTCACACCTGATTGTCATCCCATTGATTGAAAACACCTGACTCTAATTTTACCTACAAATTAACTGCTAATCCTATAGGATCACATACTTTTGCCACTCAAAAAAAATCCTCAATAAATAAATGACCAAGTCTAATATTTTTGTCTCATTTGTTTAACTGGGTTCTCTTTGTCTACACTTGTGCTGTGAAAATCTGATTATGTTTTTGCATGTTTATGCAGAAATCTAGAAAATTCTAGATTTAGATCTAGAAAAGGGTTCACAAACTTTCAAGCACCACTGTATAAGGCAGCAAATGCATATATTCATGCACTTACATACACTCACTGGCCACTTCATTGGTACACTTACCTTGTATCCACACTCAGTGTCCATTTGATCAGCTCCACGGACCATACAGGTGCACTTTGTAGTTCTACAATTACAGACTGTGGTCCATCTGTTTCTCTGTATACTTTGTTAACCTCTTGGACCCTGTTCTTCAATGGTCAGGACCACAATAGGGCAGGTATTATTTGGTTGGTGGATTATTCTCAGCACTGTAGTGACACACTCATTGTCCACTCAATTAGATACAGTACATGGACATTGTTAGTCTACTTTGTAGATATAAAGTCAGAGACTCATCTGTAGCTCATCTGTTGCTGCACAGTTTGTGTTGATCCTCTAGTCCTTTATTGGTGTTCACAGGATGATGTCCACAGGATGCTGTTGGCTGGATCATTTTGGCTGGTGCCTCATTTTCACTCCAGCAATGACACTGAGGTGCTTAAAATATCAGCACAACACACAATAACACACCATCACCACATCAGTATCACGCAGTGCTGAGAATGATCCACCATCCATTTAATACCTGCCCTGTGGTGGAGTTTCAGATCTTTGAAGAACTGGGTGAAAGAGGGCTAAGAAAACAGATGGACTACAGTCTGTAATTATAAAACAACAAAGTGCACCTATATGGTCAGTGGAGCTGATAAAATTGGCAATGAGAGTAGATACAAGATATGTGTACCTGTTTAGAGGCCAGTGAGTGTATGTTCATATAACATTAGATTAAAAGATACTGTAATTTTTCTAAAAAGAGTTGCTGTTTTTCTAGAAGGCCAAAGGATTTGACTCAGACCTGTGCATACAAAAATAAGCTCACAGTTTTAAATTCACTTGCCAAAAACAATCAGCATGTCAGCCTGCAGCAGTTTCTTTGCCATCAAAAAGACTTCAGATAAAAAGCTGATACATTATTACCCACCTGTCTCATCAAAATCTATTATTCATTTAAGCATTGAAGCTTCGTGAATAAATACTCGGTGTATTTGCTAACACTGTGTTGATTGATAATGTTCCATTCAAGTCCATTTTTGCGTTTGAAAGTCAGAGTACTTTAAGGTCATTTGAAGATAATACTTTAATTAATAGAATACATCATTGTTTTTGAACCCAATCTGTATCTGTTATCTGTATAATAATACAGATCTGTATCTGTAGCATACGGATGGTTACACAGACGTTATTTTGATGTTTTACATAAAATAGGTTGACTTATCATTAAGACAAAAACATGTTACATGTTTTACATCATTTGAAATTGCCAGCTGGAATTTTTGTGCAAGTTTTAAGATGAAGAAACCAATTGAAACAGTCCATAATTATTTAAAATAACATTGTTTATAAGTAATAATAGTACCATTTTGGAGATATTAGGCACTGTTCTGACAACACTATTATATTGGAAGCCAACATGCAAATGCTGAAGCATATTCAATGGTTGAAAATCAAGCTGACCAGGTTGAAAATCCTGCAGAATGTCTTAAAATTTTTGTAATTTTTTTAAAGCTGCTTCATGTGATCTGTCCATTTCTGCCCCCTGTAGATTAAAATGGCAACTACAGTCTAGCAATTACAGCAATAAGCCCAACATTTCAAACAGTGCTCACATGGCCCTTGTTTACTAATGTTGTATTTGGATTTTTGAACAGTCACACATTTCAAATGAGGTCATTAAGTGTAATCCTCCAGCGAAGCATATGAGGGGTGCAGATGAGATAAGTGTCAGTTATTTGTCCTTGGTAGGAGTTATGTTGCCTTTGTTCCTGGTTGGACCTACAGTGTTTTGACATAAATGGCTGTGACACCCATGATGGTGAGATACAGATGCGAGGGCAATGAGTCTGATTAGCTCAGACTTCACTTTCAGAAGTTTATTTGTACGTGGGCATGTGCAGCCTACATAATCCAAGGCGAAGCAACAAGCTCCGCTCATCTTTGTTCATGACCCCATTTGACGGTGACTTCTGTCATCAGATTAGCTCTTCAAACATGGGCACTGTGAGGATTAGCCATAAATAGCTCCTGTCTCAATACATTGTGTAACCAGATACAGGCTCTTAATCATACAACTACACACTCACATGCCTGCTACGGTCTCTGGAACAGGCCCGATTCTGCATAGCTATAGTAAACATACTACAGTATCGGTTTAATCTTTGTAGGCAAACAGAGGCAACATAAACCACACTGCAAAGGATGAGATCTTAGCAAGTGAACCACCATAAATGTACTCTACATATCCAATATCTCTCATTTTGAGAATGATGTAATCATCTTATAAGAGCATTTAATGTATAACTAGAATGTTTTACTTGTTTTAAGTGAATTAGTAAAGTACAATTACACTTTATGGTAGATCATTGTGCTTGTTTAAAGCATTTACCCTGAAATAAGCAAAATTATCTGCCAATACAGTGAGACTGTTACTTAATATAATTACTTAAACATGATAAATTATCTTAAGGTCACAACATATACAGGGGTTAGACAATGAAACTGAAACAGCTGGTTTTAGACCACAATAATTTATTAGTATGGTGTAGGGCCTCCTTTTGCCAATACAGCATCAATTCATCTTGGGAATGACATATACAAGTCCTGCACAGTGGTCAGATTGATTGTAAGCCATTCTTCTTGCAGGATAGTGGTCAGGTCACTACGTGATGCTGGTGGAGGAAACCGTTTCCTGACTCGCTCCTCCAAAACACCCCAAAGTGGCTCAATAATATTTAGACACAAAGTCACAGATGCGCCAGCAAGACGTGCACCAACAATTTGTCCTCTTTTGAACTCTGGTATGTCACCATAATGTTGTGTGCATTGCAATATTTTGAGTAAAACTGTGCTCTTACCTGCTAATTGAACCTTCACACTCTGCTCTTACTGGTGCAATGTGACATTAATGAAGATTGGCCACCAGACTGGTCCAATTTAGCCATGAAACCTCCCACACTAACATGACAGCTGTTTCACTTTCATTGTCCAACCCCTGTATACTGTATTGTATATACACCAATCTGCTGATATAGCTAATATGCTGTCAGTCCTGCGTGTTCCACCAAAACAGCTTTGACATACCAATGTATCGTCTCTACAAGACCTTTGAAGATGTCCTGTGGTATCCTTTTTAAAACCTGTAAGTTGTGAGATTAATCTGTCATGGATTGTTGTTCGACTCCCAAAGATGCTCATCAGATTGAGATCTGGAGAACTTGGAGGACACTGCAGACAAGGGGCCATCCTTGTTGTTTCAGGGTCTTTTGACCTTAAAAATTGTACCATGTGAGGTCTGTACACTTTCAATTTTTGAACATTTATTTGAATTTTTATCCAGATTCTAACATATTGTTAATAGCAATCCCATGTTTGCTTACCACCTAAGATATCTCTCTTTATTATGTCCCATAATATGTCAATTAAATTCAATTAAAATAAGTCACATAAAGAATTAATTGCCATAATTTTCAGGCAATTGGTGCTAGCAGTTAGTGAAATGGGATAGATACAAAAATATTTCCAAGTCACCGAAAATCCCCTGGAGTTCATTTAAATCTATAATTATGAAATGAAAGGAATATGCATGTGTTAATCTCCCTATAGCAGGTCATCCTCAAACTGAATGACCATGCAGGTATGATACTAGTGAGGCAGGCCATCTATGACTTACCATTGATGCAAGACTTACCCTTGCATCAAACACTGCACATCATCACAAACATACCATCCCCATCGTGAAGCATGGCGGCAACATCATGCTATGGGGATGCTATTTAGCGGTGAAAGGTTTGTGAAGGAAGAGGCTAAAATTAATGCAGCAAAATATAGAGAAATCCTTGACAACAATCTGATTCAGTCTGCAAGAGAACTATGACTTTGGAGGAGATTTATTTTCCAGCAAGACAATGACCTGAAGCATAGCTACACAGAAATGGTTAAAGAAATTAGTTAAAGACAACAAGTTGAATGTTCTGGAGTGGCAGAGTTAATGTACATACCTCAGTCCAATAGAAAATTTGTAGCTGGATTTGAAAAGGGCTGTTCACTCCTGATCCCTATGCAGTCAGAGAGAGCTTGAGCAGTTTTGCAAAGATGAATGGAGTAAAATGGCAGTGACCAGATGAGCAAGCCTGATTGATCCCTATTATATATACAGTGGCATGCAAAAGTTTGGGAACCACTGTTAAAATGCCAGGTTTTGTGATTTAAAAAATGGACTGAGATTAATAATTTCAGAACTTTTTTTCACCATCTATTAAATTCCATTGAAAAATAAACTGAAATGTTTTTAGGGTGGAAGAATAAAAATAAAGAACTAAAATAATGTGGTGGCATTAATATGGACATCTTACTTTGTTGAAGTAGCCTTTGAATTTACAGAATTCAGACTTTTTGGGTAGCAGTCTATCAGCATGGCACACCTTGACTTGGCAATCTTTGCCCACTCGTCCTTGCAAAAGTGGTTCAAATCTGTCAGACTGTGAGGGCATCTCCTATGTACAGCACTTTTCAGGTCATCCCACAGATGTTCATTTGGATTCAGGTCTGGGCTCTGGCTTGGCCATTCCAAAACTTTGATCCTTCCTGGTCAAGCCCTTTTTTGTCAATGTGGAGGTAAGCTTTGGGTTGTTGTCATGCTGAAAGGTGAAATTCCTCTTCATTTTAGCAGAGACATTTAGTAATTATAGCCAAAATGTTCAACCTTGGTCTCATCAGGCCATAATATGATTTCCCACATGATTTTGGCAAAACATAGCCAAGCTTGAATGTTTTCTTTTACACAGCTACAACCCCAATTACAAGAGTTTCCAGATTTATGCACCCACATCATTTTCCATTTTTATTTTTATTTTTCCTCTCTATGTGATTTCAGTCAAATGAAATTGTACAGTTCACGAGTTGCGTTAAAGACGGAAAAAGATCAAATTTTTAATCTTTTTTAAATCACAAAAACCTGCCATTTTAATAGGGGTGCCAAAATGTTTGTATGTCACTATACAGTGTATGTATATATATATATATATATATATATATATATATATATATATATATATATATATATATATATATATCCCATAAGAACCCAGACCCATTTTTCCTGAGAGAATGGTTACACATCCAAGTGCACCACATGGAATAGATTTCAGATTTTTATTTTTAATTCTACCTGTTCTTATAAAGAACTGTAATGTTTGGGCACTTATGGCAAATATATATATATAAAAAATAAATAAATAAATAAATAAAAAAAAAAAAATAAAAATAAAAAAAAAAGACCTTGTGAAGTGTTTGTGACAATTATGTCATCATGGGCTCTTAAGGGTTAAATATATATATACACACACACACACGTGTGTGTGTGTGTGTGTGTGTGTGTGTGTGATTCATAAACACTGGACTTAATGGTAGGCTGTCCATTATGCCAATAGTCCATTAGCCTTGATGTTAAGAGAGGCATTTGGGTTGTTATTCTATATATATACTATATATAAATAATGGTTTCACTTGTTATGACCAAATATAGTTTTAACATGAAGGAATGAGAAATATATTACATTCAGTCTCTTTATTTAGCTTTGCGTTCACTAGGCTTGGCAGGCTTGCTATTAAATATTCTAACAATAAATATTAAATCTCAATTTCTCATATATGAGTGTTCCCCAGAAACCTCGTGTGGAAAATTAGACAGAATGACAAAATGTGCACTTTTAGAGAACAGCACACATCTCCCAGGATGAAACACTGAATACATTTCTGTCTCTGTACAAGACAAACTTGAATCAGATTTAATTATTTCTGGAAACAAAATTCAGCAAAGAAAAAACAGGCAACTTAAGCACAGAGCACTTTCCTCCTCATTCTCACTCTCATTGTTCGCTTTTATTTCTCCAGTGAGCAGAAATGTGGAATTAGCCTCTAGGACAAAAAAAACCCCTCGTATAACGTATAGAGCTGAAGTTAAGGCAAACTTTAAGGATTACAGAGCTTTGATTTTAAAATAGACCGTCTTGGATGTTATCTCTGAGAGATTCCAGATAAAGGCAGCGTATCTAAAGGCCTCAACTCCACCTGAGGTAAAATGTTTTCTACACTGTAAGGATCTAGCAGATAAAAAAATAACTTTGGCTCATGCAAATATAATCTTTACAGGCATTCAGTCTTTAGACTCTGGTTACAAATCATATGTACACAAACAGAAGATTTTCCAGAAATTGTATATAAAAAATGGCCATTATATTACCATAAGCATAAACATCATATTAATCCTGAACTTCTCCTTGACATGAGATAAATAAACCAATTACTCATTCTGTTGCCATCCTTTGAATCACATGTGCCAAAAAAAGCATCTTCCTTTCGCTGGTCATCTTTGGCAATTACTCCACACCTTTCATGAACTCCAAGAACTCTGAAATCAAAGGGTAAATAATACAAAACACTGAACTGATATACTGTAGGTTTCATCAATATTACAACCTATTGACTACATATTACTTTAAAGCTGCCAGGAAAAATTTAAAAAGCCACTAACTCCCCTCTAGAAGCTTTAATTAATCACTTATAATCAAGTTTAGTGCCATTTCCTTCAACAGGTTATACAGTGGTAACCCTACTTACGAGTGTAATCTGTGCAGGAGCCGAGCTCGTTAGCTGGTTTGCTCGTTAGCTGGATGCATGTAAAACTGATTAATCTGTGACAGCGGCCAATATACAGTATACTTTAATATGCTAAATAATGTGTTTATATGGGTTTTTAAAAAAATAAATGAGACGACGACAGCACTCATGTAGGCTAGCAGCTAAGGAGGAGAGGAGGACGGGCGTACGTGTATGGCATGGTTACACTTATCATAAGAAAAGTAAAAGTAAAATGTATCTAACTTTCTTGTTCACTACCTTTTGCTTTCTTAGCGTCGCTTTCACTAGCACTTTCACTTTCACTGGACACTCTTCTTCTACGCTAGCATCTAGGGGATGCTATGACCGCCGTGCCCCTAGCGTTTGGCATACTTGAACTAATTTATGCTACTCGTTACTTGGAATTTTATTTGTTACCTGAAACAAAAATATTCAGAGATCCCGACTCCTTACCTGGAATACTCGTTAGTAGGGATGCTCCTAAGTAGGGTTACCACTGTATTTGAAAGCAGTTCATTAGTTATTGGTCCTTGCAGTTTGAGCTCTCTGTTTACAAAATGAGCTAATATACTTGCTAATATATATGTTGTCGGTTTTTATCCATGCCACCAAAACAGATCTGAGCCATAAAGCCATGGACTGTATAAAACCTCTGTAGGTGTTCTGTGGCCAACAGTCCTGTAATTTGGGAGGTGTAGCTGTGGCAGATTAGGCTTTCTGTTCCAGCACATCACACAGTTTGGGATTCAGGGAATTTAAAGTCAACTGTCAGTAGGTACTGTAACAGTAGGACCACTGATGACTGGATGTACCCCACAATCCTATCCAAAGCTTTGGAAATTCTCCGGCCCGTAAATTCCATTTCTTTCACTTAGACCACATGTTTTGGCTCATCTGCATAAATCTGTGAATGTCAACATGCTCTCGACTCTATGCCTTTTAGGATATTCTATTTCAGGGCTACCATTGTGTTGTTCTGATTGGGACTTTAAAAGAATGCTACACTTTAAGCCTAATCTGTAGCATAATTACAGAAATAATTCAGTGTATGTCAACCTAATATTTATTTGTTTTATTTGTAGAACATGGTTGATTAGCACAGACAATATTTATTTCAGTGAATTTTAATGTACTTATAAAAAAAAAACTTGAGTTGAAATACATCAGTAATAGAAAACAGATAGTGAAAATTTATGGAGAACAGTTCCTTGAATTCCTCAGAATCTACTTAATGGTATTGGTGTTCATTAGTTTCACCGGATCACAATAGATAAGAAAAAAATTTTACAAAAGCAAATATTAAAATATTAAAAATATTATTAACAACTGTTTGAATAAGACATTGGCTATTTCTCAGTTGAAGGGCTGCATACCATAAGAGGTGTGTTAATTTGCCATAGCAGAGCTCTGTTTGCTTTCATAAAACGTGTAATTAAAAAGAAAAAAAAGATAAATTTATTTGATAGAATTCAGCAACTGCCCAATGGTTTCTATAAACATGTTTCAAGATAGCAAATTTAGTGTTATTTATGTCCAGAGAAATAGATTACATGATTGTGGAAACTGCCTGTATGAAACATATGTAGCACATAGAAATTAGGTTAAAAAGGCAGTGGTTTTCCATTAAGTGTAATTCACAGAAGATTACAAACACATGCTATAATCATACACAAGCCCACAGGCATATACACACACAGCTAATCTCATTATTTTGTTTTTTAACTCCAGAAGTGAACCCTTACCGTCATAGTCAATTTTGCCATCGTTGTTTTTGTCACCATCCTTCATCAGTTCCTCGATGTCGTCCTCAGTGATGGTCTCCCCTGTGGCCTCCAACATCAACTTCAGCTCATCCAGGTCAATATAACCATCTGCATTTCTACTCATGCACACACATGCACACAAGCACACATATATGCGCGCGCACACACACACACACACGCACACACACACATACACACCAGTTGTTAAACCTGGTCCTAAAGCTGTTCACTCACTTTGTTTATACAATTCAGACATACTTATCAAACATGCGGAAGAGTTCAGCCAGTTCTTCCTCTGATTTTCCTTTGCTGTCATCTTTCATACACCTCACCATCATGACCAAGAACTCATCAAAGTCCACTGTACCGCTGCCTGAGGAAACAAACCTTACATGCTTATATAGCCCCCTTTAAAGACGCAGTCAGAAAAACACACACAGAATGAATTACACATGCTCTACTCAGTATTGCTCTACTCAGATGTTTCCTCTGGAGTGTTTTTTTTTCTGAAGAAGGTTTCAGAACAGTTCATTTTTATACAGTGGTCAGACAAATGGGCCTAAAGAATGGTGACTGGTCAATTGTATGTCAGTACATGAACACTCAAGCACTCAAGCCTTCCTAACCCTTCACAGAAGGGGTAAACAGAAGTTGTATAAAGGTAAAAAGAAAAAAACATAAAGTCACATATTTCAAAAATGAAATAAACAAAAATTGTATATTTAAAGCTGTCTATTGTCTAAAATTGTATATTTTATTTTGATATTCATGCTACTATAGGATTTGCCTGAGAATGGTACTAACCAATCAAAAGCACCCTGACTGTTTGCATTACTGGCTAGTTGGCTAAAGGCTAACTCACATAATTAGAAGTTTTTTTTGCTGGGATTGTCTGCTATTTGGGACAGATTTATACAGCTATGGAATCACGACCATTCTACCTTTGTATATGAATTGTACTGTGAGGCTAAGGATCTTCATTAGGATCCAGCTCTTTCTGATAAAGAAGCAGATGGACGTCAAAATATGTTTTTCAAAATGTTGTCTAAAATGAACAGACAATGCTAATGTAGGATGCAGGGTAAGGGCAATATCAGATGATGATAAAACATCCTTTGTCCACAAAATGAAGACCTGGTTGAGGTGTGGCCATTATAAAAATATGGCAAACCACTGCTCTAGATTATTAAGCACTTACTGTAATTAAGGTAGGTATATACTCCCAAAAAGTCAATTTGCTTCACTGCAATCTTTCAAGCATGATATCTCTAGTATTTTTTAAGATTTCTCTTAGATTTTTGGAGTACTGATACTTTATATATTTCTTCATGGGATGATCTCAGCATTTTTTGATCAAACCTTTGTAAGTACTAGATTAGCAGGCTTGAATATTTAATTAGGTGCGAAAAAATGACAAAAATGAAAACTTGTCTTTATCTTCAATATGTTTCATCTGTATTTAATTTCCTTCCATCAGAACATGAGTTTATTGGTTTTAAATAAAAGTCCAAAAAATAAAGTCAAAATCTTTAGTGGTTTTTGAGATATACCGTTTAGAAAATACATAACTTTCTGCCTCTCGGTGGCCATAATGGATGCTAATTTGAATAATTTATGAAAATTATGTAACCTAGGAATTATTTGCCATTTACTGATTCATATGGTTCAAAAAAACATTATGAATCATTTAATGTTAGACATTTTAGTTTGGGAGTATATACCTACCTTAAGGAAGACCCTAAGGTCAGTAGGGTCTATGGCTTTAATAAAAAGTAAAATAACTTTTAAATATATCCTTAAAAATTTAGATAATAGAGCAGTTCTCTCTAAACAGGGGAGC
>BRDA01040064.1:0-18196 GCA_036984385.1 Crenuchus spilurus
CAGTAGGGTCTATGGCTTTAATAAAAAGTAAAATAACTTTTAAATATATCCTTAAAAATTTAGATAATAGAGCAGTTCTCTCTAAACAGGGGAGCACTTTTATTGTTTGGCTGAGTAGCTCAGCGGGCAAAGATGCAACCACTATGACCCGAGGATCGCAAGTTCGAATCCCGGTCATGCTGTTTGCCATCAACAGCCGGGGCCCAAGAGAGCAAAAATTGGCAGTGCTCTCTCTGGGCGGGTAGATGGCGCTCTCACTCTCCCTATCACTTTCACATTGCAATGTCCGCTGGCTCAGGCGTCTACTGATTGGTCCAATCGGAGCTGGGGACCCTGTGTGCCTTCCTCCGATCGCGATAGGCTCTCCAGTGACAGTGTATCAGTGGTGGTTTGAAAAGAGGCGGTGGCTGCATCACACACAACGGAGGAGGCTTGTGCTTGCCTGCACCCTCCTAGAGTCAGGGACATTGCAAAGTGATGGGGAGAAGCCTAACGGAGGGGATGGGCTAACTGGCTACCACTACATTGGGAAGGGGATAAAAATGGGCAAATAAATTAATAAAAAAAAAAAAAAAAAAAAAAAAAAAAAAAAAAAAAAAAAAAAAAAAAAAAAAAAAAAAAAAAAAAAAAAAGAACTGTGCAGTGTTCCAATCACTTGACACATTTTAAAACATGTACATTCAATGCAGAGTTGTTTTCTGTTGACAGTTTCTAGAGGGATGTATTGTTTAAAGTTAAAAACCCAGTTCAAAGAGCATCTCAGTAATCAGTAAGATAAGTGGTCTGAGGGGTGATTGGTGTGCCTTTACCGTCCTCATCCACTTCATCAATCATCTCCTGCAGCTCCTCAGGGGTGGGGTTCTGCCCCAGCATCCTCATCACCTTTCCCAGCTCCTTAGTGCTGATGCAGCCATCTTCAGCATCCTGAACGAAGATGTCAAAGGCCGCCCGAAACTCTGCAGCACAGCACGGTTCATTGACAACTAAAGAACACTCACTGCTACAATATTTAAAAGTATTCTTCACTCATTAAGTGAAGGGTTCACAGCTGTTATGTTCCATTCCAATTTTTTTCACTTTCCGCATAAACATTTTCCTGAAAAGGTTTGACAGAGCTCACTTAAGCTAAAGAGAAAACTCAAGGCCAGAATTCAGATGGATTTATGCAAGTGGTCATTGTTCCTCAGCTACAGAGCTTAAATCCATAATCAAGTCCAGGATATTTTAATCACTGATATGACACTACATGGTCAATCATTTACCTCAACAGCTCAATTAATTATCAGTGACTGCAAAATCCAGAACCAGAAACTGGATTCAAAGTCAATACAATGCGAATTCCACACACGTTTACACTCTAATATTTCACAGACTTAGTATATCCTAGGTATTATTACTCAATAAGTACATTAAAAATAATGCCAAACAAGTGCTAAATAGAAGCTTGGACCCATGAATAGCTACTAAAGAGGTTAAACTCTTGTTTGGTAGCATAAATCCTTAAAGCGAAAGTTCAGTATACAATCAAATTTATATTATTTCCTCTTACAGCAAATGTAATCAAACAGGCAAGACTACAAATTCAAGCTTCAGGACTGTTTCTACTTATGCATCATATTTTTGTTTGTTGGTGGGCAATAATAAAAACAGTCAATGTTTTCTTTTTTTAAAGACACTTTAAATATACAATGAGGTGGCACTTTATGGTAAAATCAGTACATAAACTATAAAAATAAAAACTATACAATAACTAATTTTATGCTAATTTTGTTAACATTTAAACAACACACTCATCACACTTAACAGCACCAATGTTTTTTTTAGCATTTGATCCAGTTTATGCCTTGTGGTATGGAAACAGATCATTGCTGGTTTTCATTCATACAATAATCTTTTGTATTTCTAGTGATCTCTAGTAGTTGTGTTTTAGCTATCACACCTCTACCGATTGGTAGAGATGGCACAATCACATTGTGTTTAACGCCTTCCTCAATAAAATATAGTGACTTAAATGTGCTCTATCAAATAGATTTAGATATTGAGGCAAGTGTGTAATGACGTAGGCATACAGTTAGCTAATTAGTTAGCTGTAAGTTATATTCACTGTTAGCTTTTAGCATCATAGCTCCACTACAAAGCTACAAAAAACAAAAAGGTACAGGGTGAAAAGTGTCCCATAGAGTGATGACAGATTTATTGCAGTATGTCAGTTTAATGGCAATATCATGGCTATTGGAATAAGACAAGTCAACAGACATATGGTAAGAGATGTTCCTTCTACATACCACTTTTCTGCTCATCTGTTAGCTGCTCTACCTGTAGAGATAAATTTAAGGCAAATTATATATTTGTACACATTCACAATATTGCTTAATATCTTATCAGGACATAGAATCAAAACATAGGTCCAGTATGTATTATATATATGTTAACACATTCCTATACGTGCTAATAATATGCACCACAAGCAAAATTTTATGCCTAAACCTCAACCTATCCTAGCTCAGTATTCAAAAAAAAAAGAAAAGAAACTGAGAAACTGTATTTTTCTTTACAGCATCAGGGTAATGTCCCTGTTCTGTTGTCTGATTTTCAGGACATTCCTGTAACTAGAATTAATTGACTTCTTTAATACTAATACTATACCTCAACCTAACATTAAACCTAATCTCAGTAGCCTACAATTAAATGTCAACTCAGTAGCCTAAACCTATACCTCTAAATCTTTAAACTTAACTTCAGTATGCTAACCATAAAGTTAATCTGAATAACTTAAAAATAAGCTTAATCTTAACCTTAGTAACTTAAACATTTATTTAATCTTAACCTCAGAAAACTACATGTAAACTTATACCTAAACTTAACCTCAATAACCTAAACTTAGGCTTTTTTTTAACTTAGCCTACGTAGCCTACACCTATACCTATCCCTAAACGTAATCTACCCTAAACTTAACCTTAGTATTAGTAACTTAAACCTAACCTTAATATTATCCTCAGTAGCCTAAATCTAACTCCAACTTTAGTAAATCTAATCCTAAACCTTTCTGTTGAATTTATGGTGAAAAGAACCAACCAAAGTCTTGCAGTCTTTTACCAAGGTTATTTGTATTACACACACACACACACACACACACACACGCACACACACATGCACACACAGTCTCTTCATAGGTCTCCTGCTATTCAACCTACATTCTCATATGCAAATCAGTCTGGATGTTGTCTCACTGTCTGTCAGAGACACACTTGTTTTTATTTTTCTCTCCTCCAATCCAAACCCATATTTCATCCACAGGGACAAAGCTGTGATTGGTACGTGAGTTAAAAATAAAGCGGCGCGGGTTAAGAAACCACAGATAAAGGAGACAATACAAAGTGCTCTAAATTAGCATAGCTGCAGATGGGCCCCAACAATGGCGCAGTAATCCTGAAAAAGCTACCGCGAATGAGCGAGTGTGACAGCTGCTTAAGTAAGAGTTATCGTCTATAGGCCTACTCAGATCCAGCACAAACTATAAGACTGGTGCTGACTCATAAATATGCCAGTCAAAAGTGCTGTGCTGCTTTGTGCTCTAGCACACACCCGTATGTTTTTGAGGGAGAGATCAGTGGGAGATAGTGTGAGGCATCCTCATAAGCACAGACAGTGAAGGAATTTTGGCTGTGGGTGTTTTTATCTTAAGCTCCGCTGCTTCCCACCATGTAAACATATCCAGGGGAGAGTGAAGAACCTGCCAAAATTAGCCATGGAAAAGCAGTGGCCACTCCATGTGTAGGCATGAAGTCACAGCATGGAACCATGGACCTTATCAAGTACTTCCTATCAGCTCTGATAGTGCTCAAGAGTGAATATATTTAAAGACAATTCTATCATATATCTTGCTTACATATTAGGATAAATAAAAACCAGATTACAACACAATTGCATTAAATAGATGTTATATTGCCAATAAAATTGTAAAATTGCAGAATATTTAGAGTTGTTATAAACATAGTAGCCATAGTTATAGCCATTTAAATCACATGACTTGATTTAAAATACAGGCTGATGATCCAGCAGATGTTGTAAGTTATTCAGTAACCACTATGGGACTGAAATGCAATTGATGTTGGGATAAGCAGTAGCAGTTATAGTAATGTGGGCCTACATACAGGCTTTACTGCTGATTTCCTGGACAGGGGCTTTAGACGTAGTCCTGGTTTTCTTTCAATGGAGAATTTCCATTCAAAATGCTGTGCAGGCTATGACTAGGCTTAATTACTGCATGGAAAACTAACCCCCATGCTACAAATGTTTTGAATTTGTGGAAAATAACATAAAAAAGGATAAAGGCACCTGCCAGGCTTTCAGAATGTTAAATATCCACCTACAAAACCTTTTTCCAGCCACTTATTGCTACTTGTCCAAACTTTTTTGGGATTTGTTGACGCCATGGAATTTTGAAACAACATATTTTTCCCTTAAAATGATACATTCTCTCAGTTTAAACTTTTGATCTGTGATTTGTGTTCTATTCTGAATAAAATATTAGATGTTGGCACCTCCACATCATTGCATTCAGTTTTTATTCACAATTTGTTTAGTGTCCCAACTTTTTTGGAATCCGGTTTGTAGTTTATGACATTCTAATGGAAGTTTCTAACATTATTCCTTGTTATAAAGTTCCTAATATCACTTAAAATAAGTAAACTCTTTAAAATGAATGTGTTAAAACAGAGGTCTTTGGAGTAGTACCATAGAAGAACAACTTCTGGTCAGATGATGGTTCTCTAAAGAACCACTTTTGTAAATGAGATCCATGAGTGTGAAGAAGCTTTGGAAAGTTTAAAGAACCACTATTTCATGTAAATGTTCTGTGTTAATGAAAGGTTTCTCCTGGACATGTACATCCAAACCTTTTTTTTTTAGTGTTTTAAAAGAACCACTTGTGTGCACTTTTAAAGGGTTCTTTATTACAGCCAATGGCTATACAGAGAACCATCCTAACTCAAAGAAAAACATGCTCAAATGGTTCTTCTCTTTGGTGGATAATTTGCCATAATATGCCTCTTTTTAAGAGTAAAACAATTTGTTCTATTTTGCATCAAAAAGTAGGGATGCACTGAATATTCAGGAACCAGAATTATTAAGCTCAAAATGGCAAAAGACACACTTTCGGTGTTCAGTCAATTAAGTGAAAAGACTGAATAATTCCTACACAACAATGCGGTTTTTAATGACATTTTTACCATTTTTGGACATGCAGAATTCTGCTAGTTAACAAAACACAGATTTACCAGCACAGTTATAATTTGGTGGTGAAATGGAAGAAGACAACACACTACAACCACAACCTTTACTAAACTACACTGGTTATGAGGAAGCCAGAATACAGCCGCTTAGCTTTGTGTTTGCTCTGGTGGCATAAGAAATGTTAATTACCAGAAGACATATAAAGTGTTTCAGTCATCTGAAGCTGATGACACTCCAACACACAAAACATCCATGTGACTTACATAATTCATTTGAGCCATTTTCATGATTTTGTTTCATGTTTTTTTGGTAAATATTAATAATAATGTGACATATATGCATCTTCATAAATATTCATATATTGTTGTCTTGTGCAATATTCTAACATTTGTTTTATATACAAATATAAAAGAATAATCAATTAAACTCATGTTATTAAACCTAGTGATGCCAAACCAACTTATTAAAATACAGACCTTCCAGACTATCTACAATACTTATTTTGGGAAATAGTTTAGTTAGTAATTTTATAATGATTTATATAAATGAAGAACCGTGTTCAGCATTTGGTATTCGGCCTTCAGCCAAATGTTTCATTTTGATTGGTTTCATTTTGGTGCATCCCTATCAAAAAGGTTCTGCTATTGTTAGAGTGTACAGCAAGATTCAGGAGGAATGTCAAATCTTTCCAGCTGAAATAAACATATGACAGATTTCTCCAACATGCTGTAGACTAAGCCTGGGAGATTCTTCAAAGTAAATTGTGATATGATGCAGAAATGTGAACAATGTCTACACCATCATAACCTCAAAGTAACATGTGGCGACTGCCAGCGGCACTCAAGCATGTAAACACTCACCGCAGCTTTGTAGATGTCGTTCATGGTGCCGAGGCTGTGAGACACGCGTCAGACGTGCGGCGGGACCTCAGGGACTCAGTGGAGATCAGGGCACAACATCCTGGAGCTTTATAGTGGCAGAACAGGACAGGCCGCTCCCTCTCCGTGCTCATATATGTGTGTGTCCGTGCCCACTGCATCCATCCATCACGGTCACTCGGGCTCAGATAAAAGCCCAGTGTGGCTCTGGAGGGAGCCCACTCTGGAATGGAATGAGGAGGAGTGGCACAGCGGCCTAATCTCTGACCAGCGGCCACCGTACACACTCAACATTCCAGCAGAACAGGCCTGCAGGACACAGGAGGGGGCAGAAAGGTCAACCAGTGGCTAGAGAGACCATTTCATTCTTTAAATGAAGAGTATGGCAATATTAACCTCTTACACTCTAACTTTATAATTCAGTTTTTAACCTTAACGTAGATTCATCAATAATGAGTCTGAATTACTCTAAGCAGAGGAATACTTTGAATTTCATCTGGTGAGCACAATTTAAATTTGGAATTAAATATTAATCTGATTGATGCTAATGAGTCATATGGCTTCCAATCAGGTTCTACTCTGAAGAAGTCCTTTAGCTGAAAGCTGAAAGATCAATTCAAAGTCATAATTTCAGAGGATTCATTAACTAATGTGACATCCAGCAGCTTGGCTTATGGTTACTACTTTCTAAATGGGATGTACTTGCATGTTTACACAATGTCCTGCCTTTAGAATGAAATATTTGTGAATTGTAAGAAAAAAAAATTATGAGAACTGATTCGACAGCAGGAGTTTTATGAATACAAGTTGTAATTTAAACTACTTCCATAATTATGGAGTTATTAATTGATTTCCATGGATAGACTCTAAATTTATAGTGCCATTTTTCCTCCTTATAAAATTAAGATTATATCCCTGGGTTCTACTGTACTGTTTATATTGTTATTGTATTCACATGACTATGTTTGTATCTCTAGGATATCAAAAGATGATTTCAGATGAAAACTGTTGATATAAGATAGAAAAGAAGATGGATGGATGGATGGATGAATAGCTAGTTAGCTAGACAGACAGACAGACAGACAGACAGATCTAACTACTGCATGAAAGGACAACACAAGCTATAGGATATGTCAGGCAGTTGTTAGACTGAAATACAAGTGACAGAAGAACCCAGATGTGGTACAGAGCCAATGGCATCAAACCACAACCAAATATAGCAGCTGCATCCACTGCATCCAGTATTATAACAGCGGCATTAAGGGACAGAGATAAAAGTACTGGTGTTAACACACATACCCCAAAATATATGTAATAAAAATGTACACTGCCCATTAAAATGTTAAATACCAACAATAGACATCCACCCATTATCACATCCACTTAATCCCGATCAGCATCGTGGTTAGTCCCCTACCCCTTCACTGGGTGAAAGGCAGGGCATTACACTACCCTAACTAAGCCCAGGACAGGGCCAAGTATAGACAAAATAGCAGTACAATGACTACAGTAAGACTGTAAACCAAATATATAAATTAATCACTTAGGAGCACTAATAGTTTCTTAGTAAAGAACACTGACATGCCACTGTGTAAAATCCCACTCCAGATGGCAATATAGATAGTGTTTCTCCAAGACACCCAGTCTTCTGTTGGGCTCTCTAGACTTCCTAATGGTTCATGATTTCTCTAACTGTCATAAATTCACTGTGCAATGAATTTAAATCACAACTACACTTGTATGGAGAATTTGATACTATTTTTTTCCATTAATTATTATACTACAACCAAAATACACTGTACTAAGTTCACAAATTTATATATTGAGACCAATATTATTAATGCTTAATTTGTGACAAAAAAGCCTAAAAAAGAATATGTGGTCTTAATTGTTTATCTTGTGGCATCAGTATAACAAATTCAGGCCATGTTTACAACAACAACCATTTCACCTACATTTGAAGGAGAAATATATGAAAATGTACATATATAAGACAGTTGAAAACTTCTCAATCATAACAAATAAAAGCATAACAACTTAAACAATACAAGTACACTTAGCCCCCCACCCCCAATATTCATAAAGGTTTTACCAGAGATTTTTTAAAACATGATTTAACAACTTGAATGCTTTTAATTGCTTTATAACAAAGAAGCAAATTGTAAGGATTCAATTTACCTTCAAATTAAATGCAGAAATGAAGCCAGTACACAGGACATAACCATCAATACTACCTTGAGTCAGTGTCATTAATGTCATTGTCATTTAACCTATACGTCTACCTGAACCTGATTTATGAATGAATCTGCATTTCGTTGCTTTGTACTTGTGACATGTGCAATGACAATAAAGTTGAATCTAATTTAATCTAAAATTTATAGACAAAACAGCAACATTCAGAGTCATATCATACACTACAGGAATAAACAGATTCAAGAACAGTTTTTTCCTAAAAGCTATAACCACTCTGAACTCACACATGCATTTATTTCACAGTGTAACCTCCAAACCTTCCAGAATATATAATATTACTGACAACACTGTTAAATTCCATTACTGTGCAATATCTATACTGCAAAATACTATTACTCTCACTGTCCAACATCCTCTACTGTGCAGTTTATAATAATGTGCAATAACAATGGGCTATAACACCATATCTATTTTTATTGTATATAATCTCAGATTTATGCACCTTTTTATCCCATGTGTTATCTTATGTTGTATATATTACATACATGTTTGCACTGTAAAAGAAGTGGCTTTTAATCTAATTGTACATGTGTATAGTGACAATAAAGGCATTCTATTCTATTCTATTTAATTCTATTCTATTCTATCATACCAGCTTTGTTGTGAAAAATTATTCTGCATATTGTTCTGAAGTGTAATGTGGCAGATATAAGCATTTTGCAAGTTGTAAGAGCATTTGCATATAGTGGCTAACAGGCATTGAACTGATAAAAAAATATTTTGTTAAAAAAATGGTACCTCAAATACTACAGAGAACAAACTATGTTTTATTTTTCTTTAATGTGTTACACTCATAAAATAAACAGAAAATGTACACTACAGTGTGAAGAAAATGTTTTCACTTCTTCCCTGTAGAGGTGAACTTACGAGTTACTGATTTTCACTTCGAAAATCAACATGATGTGTCATTTTACCAGGAGTGTCCAAACCTTTGCATAAGACAAGAGGAGAAGTTCATAAACCAATATGTCTCACAAAATGTTGACAGTTAACGTAAGGTTTATTTTGAACCTGAGAGCAGAAAATCTTTTCAGGCTGCTGTCAGACTGGGTTAAATCCTCCTCAAGACTCCTGTCAGGTCCCCTTTATACATAGCCACAAAATGGCTACTTCTGTCTATAGAAGTGATTTCTCAAGTAACATGATCTCTAAAAGCTATTGCATTTATTTTTGTATATAAAAATATGTTGTTTAGGATGTTTGTAGATTTTTGATACAGTCTGCCACTGCAAGAATGACATAATGAGATGTAACTTAATGTTCTTCAATAAGCAACTGACTTAGATGTGAAGAATATGTTGATTATAATCTTTTATGCACATATGTCTAAAATATCAGAGACACAGTGTCTACAAAAATGGCAGCAGACTAAACAGGAAAAGTCTGAAAAGCCACAGATAGAAACATGATAGCAATCCAGTTCATTCATTGAATAGCATATAGATGCCCAGCATCTATACCACTACAAACAAAGCTATGTGTCTATTAAAATGCAGAAAGGTATACTGTATGGCACTATCTTCATTAAATGTTCAAACTTGGTGCACCAGTGAAACACAGCCTGACACTTCCATTAACAATTTAACATCATCACCAAGAAAGAAGAAATTGAATTATTACATTTTTGGGTGAGGTGAGGGCAGGGGGAGGATGGGGGAGGGGTGGAATAGTGGTGGGGTGTGGTGCATTGGGCAGCAATAATGAAAAGAGTCAACATTTTGTTTTTTAAGACCAAATACAAATACAAAAACTGAGCAATGACATGTTATTTTTGTTAACTTTTTAAACAACACACTCAACTGTGTAGTGTTGCATCAATAGCATCAATGATTTTAAGCATTTGATCCAGTTTTTTCCTTGCGGTATGCTATGAAGCATTGTTGGTTTTACATTCAGTAAAGAATGTTGCATTTCCAGTGACCTTTAGTGGATGTTTTTAGCCTACTATACCTCTACCGATTGGTAGAGATGGTGCAAACACATTGTGTTAAGTTCACGGCCTTCTTCAAAAAGACATAGTGACTCTAATGTGCTCTACCAAATGGTTGAGCAGAATGTTTAAGGGTTAAATACAGTCACTCATCCACTACAGGTTTGGAATCTCTATAGAACTGGATCTATTTTCAAAGGCTAGAACTCAATACTCACCCAAGTTGCTTCTGACCTAAATAAGCTTCTACAAAATTACACGCAGATGTGAATTAAAATCTCAGTAATGAGTTTCTTATTGTGTACCATAAGCATGAGGGTGAAATTATGAATGTTCAGCTACACAGTGAGGTTCTTTTTTATAGTTCACAGTAAGTGATACTGTGTCCTAAACCACTATGACACTTCTGCACAATCTTAATTAACATCTGGATGCAGTTTGAGTTGGTTGAGAGAGTTTTTGGTGATGTATTTGTATAGAAATTAATTGGGTTATTTGAATGACTACTGAGTTCTAGTGTTTGCACGCTCTAGTTTTGCTCCATTTCTAAACTAAAGACGTAAAATGTGGACTCCAAATAAGTCTTGGCTGTGAGACTTCCTTCAGGGTAAGTGGAAAATTGTGTGTTTGAACTATTCCTTAAAGGCTGAACTGTTCTGTCTTTCTAATGGCAGAAGTCCAGCTTCAGCTACAGTTGAAGGATTTCTCTGTTCTATCCTGATTCAACTAGTCTGTTCATTATCTAGCTTAGCAGTTGTGTGGTAGAGCAGAGAAATTTCCTAAGATAACTGGACCCATGATCAGGATTGATGACCTTGCCTTTAAAGCAATTATGTAGCCTATAATTCAGATCGAATCCAGGTTGTACCGAAGTCCAGAGAAAGAATTAATTGCATCCCTAGGGTATGATAGAGGTCATTCTATTTCCTTCATAGAGAACATACATGATCAGTGTCCAGATACTAGGTAATGAGTTGAGGGGCTAGTGCTCTGGCCCAAAAGTATTAAGACAGTCAGTGATCATGTGAGCACTGAATGAAATCATCACATGGACTCACAGATTTCGAATGATATATAATAGGGGAGCTAGAATCAAAACTAGAACCACAGAGAATGGTATAACAGACTGAAATATTTCACTATTCTTTTATTCCTTTTTTCGTTTTCTCTTGCACTTAAAGCTAGTTTGAGTTTTTAAACATGCAATACCATCAGTGACCTAACGTTTTTTTTACTGGAAATGTGCCTTTTCTATTTCAGCAAATCGGGAATGCTTTTAATTGAATTATAAAAAGGGACCAAGTTGCAAGGATTGAAGTTTTCTTCAAATCAAACGAAGAAAAGAAGCTAGTACGCAGAACATAACTAGCAACACTTCCTTGAGTCTGTCAAAGCCGTACATACAAGAGCTGCACTAAAATGATGTTGCTCAGCCATCCTACCAAGCCCCCAATATGTCAGTTTCTTACTGTCAGCAATGCAAAGACACTAACAGTTGCCTCCCAGATGGTGCCTTGTCCTCTGTGATCAGCCTACTGCAGTCCAACCCTGTGCTACACCATACTGACTCTACTGCAGGCTCAGGGAACAATATAGCTACATTATAATGATAAAGGAATATGCTTTCAGGTTTTGCATCATTCATAAATTCCCAATAGTGCTACTTGGAAAGCTTGGAGGGCTATTACATTGTTCATTTCAATGATATTTAAATATTTCATTAGTAACTCTTTGTAAGGATACTGGTGCAATAATTTTGCATTGTTTATGTTGTATAGCGTCATTTTCCAATGTAATTTTTATACTTATATACATTACTTTTGGCATCATTTAAAGATTTGTGATACTTTATTGACAAAGTGTGAACAGTGCTTGATAGATTAAATGAATCTTGAATAATGTGTTTTATAAAAACATTTGACTTGACCTTCTTGATGGTACGGTCTACACTTTATAGGTACCTCATGTAGGATTTTAGCATCAGTGTGGTTCCACACGAATCCCTTGGACTTTATGCCTATTGTTGAATAACAACTATATTATTCCAGAACTGTGATGTGAATGCTGAACAACCAAAAAGCAAAAAAGGAAAAACACTGATTTCATTGAACATTGGTATTGGCTTTTGAGAGTGTTTTAGACAAAACAAATTGATCCTTGACCAAATCAATCCTCAGCTCTCACTAGAAGCCCAGACAACAAAAATGAAACTTGCACATTTTGGGTGAAAAACTGGGTCATCACAATTATGCTGGACCAGTTAAAGGTACAATATGAAGAAGACAGCCAACAACAAGTTGGACAGAGCTTTGAAACTAACACTGTTGAGAAACACAACTCAACATTCACTTAATTGGGCGGCACGGTGGCTTAGTTGTTAGCACGTTCGCCTCTCAGCGCTGAGGTCTTGGGTTCGAGTCTGCATCTGACCGGAGTTTCCATGTTCTCCCTGTGTCCGCGTGGGTTTCCTCCGGGGTCTCCGGTTTCCTCCCACAGTCCAAAAACATGGAGATCAGGTAGATTGGATACTCTAAAAAATTACCCTGGTGTGTATGAATGAACGTATGTATGTATGTATGTATGTATATATGTATGCCCAGATATGGTTGGCACTCTGTCCTGGGTGATCCCCCTAGTGCTCGATGCAGTCCTCCAGGTGGATGGTCGCATCCGGTTGAGAGTACGCTGTGCGCGATTGGCTGCCGCTTCTCACTGGTGTGTGTAAATGGAGTGTGTTGATTGTAAAGCGTCCTTGGGTGTCTAGAAAGGCGCTATATAAGTATAATGTATAATGTGTAATGTAATGTAATGTAATCAAGGGTGCATTTCTTGAATGACAGAGGCTAGCATTAAAGTAACATATCATGATGCATCGTTCAACTAACTAACATCTGAAGTACAACTGTTTCCCAAAGCTGCCGTACCTTGTTGGTACCATAGTAGTGTGAAGCATGTTGGTTTGAACCACTATAGTCTGAACTACATTTCCACATGTAATCTAACTTTCAAAGCGAGATACGTTCAAAAGCCACAAACTGTCAAGCCATTTATATACACATTCAACAGCATGTTATAGTCGTATATAGACGTGTACACATGACACTCGAAGTGATAAACAGAATTTCTTGTTTTGATAAGTTTGAAACTAGAATGTGTATGATTGACATTTTATAGAATTATTACATATATTACTGATTAAGAATAGAAACATTAAAGTAAATATAGAGTAAATATTTATTGTTCTAAACTAGGTTACATAAGCCCCTTTGCTTGAAAAACACCCTATAAAAATGCCACCAAAGCCTTTTTTTTTTGCCAGAGAACTTTCTGTGTTTTGTGTGTAAATGTGTTTATCAAAGTAAAAAAATATGCGTAAACAAAACATGGCAGAAAAGCACTAAGAATACACATATGGAAACAGATTTTAATGATGTCATATTGGATAATTTTCCTCAATACATAAATGACCAAGTATCATCTTTTTGTCTCATTTTTTTAACTGGGTTCTCTTTGTCTACTTTTATGACTTGTGTGAACATTTTATAATGTTTTAGATCAGTAATTAGGCAGAAATATAGAAAATTCAAAAGAATTCACAAACTTTCAAGCACCACTGTAGTCCTTTGGGTTTAAAAGGGTAAGCTGTGTGCACTGTGGCAGTGTGTGTTGAGCAGGTATTAGCCTGTATGATGACAGGAGGCTGAATTGTAGGACAGGATAGCAGAACACAGACTGGGTGACACTCACACTGAGCTCTAATGGAATGCTAATGGGACCTGGCAGAGCTTGTGAGCATCGCAAAACAGACCCATGCGTCCACACTGAATATTAATTCTGACAAAGCGCTCAGCCTAGATACACCAGAAAAAAAAACAAAAAACAACCAATGCAGAGCACCAGCTAAAAGGAAAGGGTTAAACTGACTATGTGTACCTGGTGTGGCACCTTTACAATGGAAAGGTCAAAAATAATGGTAATTGCATTTGTAAAATGTTTTTATAATTGCATATACGTCCTTGTATCTACACTAGTCCTTTTTTTTTAGCTACACTTTGTAGTTCTACATTTCCAGACTGTAGTCAATCTGTTTCTCTGTATACTTTGTTGCCATCTTTCATACTGTTATTCATTGGTTAGGCACAGGACCACCACAGAGCAGGTACTATCTGGGTGATGGATTATTCTCAGCTCTGTAGGGATACTGACATGGTGGTGTGTGTTTGTGTTCCAATTGTATGAGATACACTAGAATAGGAGGTATTAATCAATAACCCATTTCAATAAACACTATTAATCACTAGAGCAGGAGGTATTAATCTATAAGCAACCTCAATGAACTCTATTAATCACAAGAGTAGGAGGTATTTATCCATAAACAACCTCAATAAACACTATTAATCTCTACAATAGAAGATATTAGTTTAAATAAAACTCAATAAACACTTAACTACAATAGAAGATTAGTTAATAAAAAAACTCAATAAACACTATTAATCACTACAGTAGAAGATATTAGTTAAAAAAAACTCAATAAACACTATTAATCACTACAATAGAAGATTAGATAATATAAAAACTCAATAAACACTATTAATCACAAGAGTAGGAGGTATTAATCCACAAACAACCTCAATAAACACTATTAATCACTACAATAGAAGATTAGATAATATAAAAACTCAATAAACACTATTAATCACTACAATAGAAGATTAGATAATATAAAAACTCAATAAACACTATTAATCACTAGAAGAGAAGATATGTGTAAGCATTTTCCACATTTTGAACATCATTAATCAAATAAGTTCTATAGCACTATTTTCATCCCAAAGCACATGTGCACCATATTTTTACATCCCATGATGTAGCCCATGATTTCATGAAATATGTGCTAAAGTTCTAGTGTTGAGTATGAGTATAAGCTTACCATCAGCAACTTGTAGGAGATACCAACACTGAGCTAAAAAGAGGTAGCATTTCTGGAGTGCTAGATAAATCTACATTGTCATGGAAAAAGTCCAATTTAATTGGTGACCCCAAACTTTTGAGTGGCAGTGTAATACATCTTAAATTTTTTTTAAGTATCATGGCACTACCATGTGCCACAAAAATGTATCATGTGCCCACAGCAACACAAGTGGTACATTTTTTCCCCATTGGTTTTATAGAACAAGGTTTTTTTTAACACTGGTATGATGGTAGTAACATGGTACTTTTCTGTAAGGGAGAGAAAGCATATAATGCTTATTATTACATGCATGTGTAATACAGTTGAATATATAGGCAGTGGCATATATGTGTTATAATATAGATGTATGAGCCCTCTCACCTAAATCTAATCCAATAAGGTTGTTATGATCTACCTACTACCATCAACTTTTAGCTATCTGCACCAATTTCATTAATAACAAAAAAATAAAAATAGCCGCAAGCGGCAATTTACGGGTTTCTCACAAAATGAGGCATATAATAGCTTAAGTCGCAAGAATATGGTCTAATACTAAGGCTTTCATGGCATCAGAAGGTCAAGTACCTTCGACCTTAGTACATAAAGCTTTACAATTATATTATTCAGAAGACACTTTACAAGTGTTCAGTCTTTAATGTGAACACCTTAATATGTTTCACTGTCACATGCATAAACACTGTGTTTTTACTATTGTGTGACCTCATAAAAGCCTAAACTGTACAAACGTGCCAAGAATTGCTTGAACTTGTGTCCTACATGAAGAGTTTAGTTTGATTTTATAGTCAGTCAAAGCAGTGAGTTACAGCCAATACATTAAAACCATGACTTGCATAATCTAAGCCGGTCATATTTGCTTAGTTGAATAAAACACCAAAGAGTGAAAAAATCAAGATTTTGTTGATAATAATTTATGTATAGACTTAACAGATTGTGAAAATATTAAGTTTGACATTACTGGTCAAAAGTTTGGGGACTAGTTCAAAAAATGCTACTTTCATCAAATTAAAAGTTAAACAATTTAGGATTATTTCTGATGAAAATTATCTATCTGGCAATGTTACAGAGCCTACTTTGAATAAAGAAAACTGTGTAGTTATGCTAAAAATAGAAGAACCACTTAATACTGTTAATGACATTAATTTAAGTAGCTATTTAGCCATTATAGCGCCCCCTATGTACACACATGTGCCAGGTCTTACAGCATACCACAGAAATGCTTACTTAATATTCATGTAATGTTTCGTCAAAGTGGACTAAAGGACTCAATGGGGCACAGCTGTTTAAATAGAAAATGCGCTATCCAGTACGGTTAATTAGCATATGGCGGCCATGTTGTATTGAAATTAATTTTTTTTTTTAGAATTATTTATTTCCAAACTCTGGAGATTGTAACACAACCATAGTTGTGAGGATTGGGCAAAAATCCAGGGACTAGTTTGAAAAGTGCAATTTTTAATCACATATCGATTACGCCAAAAGGCTACAATTTTATTACACACTTATCTAGGCAAAATTGTTTGTCTCTATGCAAAGGATAATAATCATCAAGGATTACATCAGCACTTTCAACGTAGCATGAATAATGCTTGATTTTTATGAGTAGCGCCACCTAGTGGCCAAATCGCTCAAAAGTTTGCAGGCTACTAGGGAGTCCCTAGCTAGACATAGTAGTCAAGTTTTGTCCTGATTGGTGATTGTTTAGTCTATCAAATGGCTGCTGACAGCTGATTGGCTAATAGCATCGTCAATTTTTGAATGATCAATTTGTCCTGAATTGTCCTCTTATAGTATGGCGTATAGATGCTGCTTGCCAAATTTTTGTTTCCTACAATTTACGGTAGCTGAGGAACAGACATTTAGTATTTACAGCACCCCCCATTGACAAATATGCACCAGCACTAAAAGGCTTCCTCAGAATCATGTCCTGAATCATTATATGAAGTTTCATCCAAATATTCATAAGCATTCCTGAGAAACAGCTGATTAAATAGAATATGCGCTAATTCTGTAAAGCTAATTTGCATATGACGGCTATTTTGTTTAGAAATTTCAATGGTTTTTTTGATAATTATTGTCCTTCCCTGTCTTTTGAACATTACGGGATCAGACATTTTATGATTGGTCAAAAATCCTAGGACTAGTTTGCAAAAGTTGGTTTCGCATATTATACAAATTAGCAAAAAATCTAAGTAGGCGGAGCTTGATGGTCCAAATGGCAAATTAGCTTTGTTTGAGACAAGGCATCATTTAAAAAAGAATTTTGTATCTAGGCCTTACAGTTTTTGAATTAGAGGGCCAAACGCAATGACATGCGCTATAGCGCCCCGTAAAGGCCGATCTGGCTGAGTGCGAGCACCTGAGTAGCAGGGGGGACTACTACCTATTGATCAAGTTTCGTGTCTCTAGGCCTTATGGTTTGGTGTGCACAATTAGTTTTAGGAAGAACAAGAAGAAGAATCAGAACAAATACAATAGGTTTCCTAGCACTTCGTGCTCGGAACCCTAATAATGTTCCTAACCCTTGCCGACACTAGAGCTGATAAGAAAACAAGACTGAGAAAATGCAAGAGAGAGAGGGAGGGAGAGGGAGACAGAGAGAGAGAGAGAGAGAGAGAGAGAGGGAGAAATGGAGATAGAGGGGGGACAGAGAGAGAGAGAGACAGACAGAAAGAGAAAGAGAGAAAGAGACTGAGGGAGAAACAGAAAAAGAAAGAGATGGAGAAAAATATGGGGGGAGACAGAGAGAGGGAGAGAGAGAGGGAGAGACTGAGAGACAGACAGAGAGAGAGAGGCAGAGGGGAAGAGAAAGACAGAAAGACACAGGGAGAAAGAAAGATAGAGAAAGGGAGATAGAGGGAGAGAGAGAAAGAGACTTAGAGAGAAACAGAAAGAGGAGAGGGAGAAAGAGAGACGGGGAGAGAGATGGAG
>BRDA01040069.1:0-16010 GCA_036984385.1 Crenuchus spilurus
TAGAGAGAGAGAGAGAGAGAGAGAGAGAGAGAGAGAGAGAGGGAGGTAGAGAGAGACAGAGAGAGAGGGAGGTAGAGAGAGACAGAGAGAGAGAGAGGTAGAGAGGTAGAGAGAGAGAGACAGAGAGAGGTAGAGAGAGAGGTAGAGAGTGTAGGAGAGCTGTCAGTGTTGTTATATCAGGTCAGAGTCGTGTGTGTGTGTGTGTGTGTGTGTGTGTGTGTAGGTGTGTAAGTGAGAGAGATGGAGAGACTCAGTCTCTGTGCAGATATTAATAGATTCTCTATTTTTATATGATTTTGTTTTTGGAATAATAAATTCTTCTCTCACTCTGCGTCTCTCCTTTGTTTATCTGATTAACAAACCAGTGACAGCAGTCAGCACAGTTACTGAAAGGGAAGCTCCACCAATTTTTAATCTCCTGCATAATTCAGTCAATAAGACGTGATCTGATGTCAGACATTAAAGTGTGGAGCAGCTGAAGCTGAACTGTTTACAGTGGTGCTGATAGGAACCAGACGTCCAAAACATTTATAACAGGGATGTCAATCTCCAGTCCTGGAGGGCCGGTGTCCTGGCTAGATGGATGGAGGGATGGATAGAAAGCTTATATGATCTCCAGCCAGGTATGAAATAGCGTAACTGTCTTCTCAGGTGAGCTGGTTCTTGTCCAAAATCAGAGCTCTTCAGCCTGGTTATCTGGGCTTCTAACCGGGTCGTTTGGACTATGACCAAAACATACTGATGCTCAGTATCACAGAACTTCCTCCCATGTGACATTATTTATAATGTTTTTTTATATATATATTTCGGGAACACCCTGAATAATACAATCAGTCTAATAAGCTATTAACAGGATGGAGAAGGACATTCTATATATTTATTTATTTTTCAAAATGTTGAATTCAGTAAGAACTTACACAGTAAAATGTTCAGAATATACTTTACTTTGTAAACATTTTTCATTTGCATAGGAATGTTAATTCAAATCTCTCTAAAATGCTACTAAGTTATACATCCCTAATATCACAGCTGCTGCAGGACTGATAGATGAGTCTGATGGCTCGGGCATGTAATTCTCACTTGTGGCCAGCAGATGTCAGCATTTCTCTAATATCCTCTCAGTCTCCAGTGCTTGTGTGAGGACTGCGGGTCTGTGGTGAGGACGCTGAAAGATTTAATAACAGTTCAGCATGACATAGTGCTCATACACTTATAAACTATTCATCTTTAACAAATTATACATTTTAAAATACAGACATAAATAACTCTAGATTAGATGACAATACAACTACTACATAATACTAAGTATTATATTTATTTCTACTTAAATTATTATTATTATTATTTATTATTATTATGATTATTATTATTATTATTATTATTATTATTATTATTATTATTGTTGTTGTTGTTGTTGTTGGTGGTGGTGGTATTATTAATAATAATAATAATAATAATAATATCAACAACAACAACAACAATAATAATAATAATAATGATAATAATAATAACATTATCTACAACAACAACAACAACAATAATAATAATAATAATAATAATAATAATAATAATAATATGCAATGTGAATATGTAAACAATACATTTGAGATAGATAGATAGATAGATAGATAGATAGATAGATAGATAGATAGATAGATAGATAGATAGATAGATAGATTTTAGGAAACGTCAGTCAATAAATAATCTGTAGTAAAATAATAAAATAAATAAGAAATCATAAAAACAAAAAATAAAACAAATTATATACAATAATATTAAACACAATGTATTAATAGATAAACAGATCTATAGCTAAGAGAGAGGGGGGTGGGGGGTGGGGGTCATTGCTCTGAGTGGTTCTTGCTCTAATTGAACTCTGTCTCCGCCCCTCAGTGGATTTTAAGCTCGATCCATCGCGCGCTCAATGGGCCCTGAAATCAGCGTTTGTGTCTCGCGCTGCAGAACAATAGCGTCAGTGAACCCCCAGCGCGAGGCCAACGGCTGTCCATCAGACAGAACACTGAGCTCAGGTACTGTCCAGACTGTCCATCAGAACCACTTATATCTACCTCAGTCTTAGTACTGACAGAACACTGGGCTCAGGTACGGTCCAGACTGTCCATCAGAACTGCTGAGGTCATATCGGCTTCAGTCTCAGTGCTGTTTGTTAACAGGTCTGTGGGGTTAATGTTAAAGAGAAATTCAGTAAAAAAACAGCTTTAAAAAGTCAGATTCGTGTTTAAATGCTGTAAAAGCTTTGAAAAATTGTTGTTGTTAGTTGCAAACATTTACTGATGTCTGAATAAGTTCCAAACAAACAGAACTGAGCACTCATCGTCTGTCCGGCTGAATTTAATTTAATGTGTTTTTATTTTACAAATCATAAAAACACATTTTCTGCTTTTTCAGCACTTGGTTTTTGTATAAGAGGATTGAGCATGTCGACTCTGACACAAGAACGTTAATAAAACAGTTTTGAAAGGTTAAATAATAGTATTAATAATAAAATAATAGTAATAGATCAGTTATAATAAAATAGAAGTGGATACACTCAGCACAAGTGTGAAGGTAAAATTTTTCCCAGAAGTCTTTTTTGGAGACTAATCTTTGTTTCCTGTGTCAGAGGGTGGACGGGGGGGCAGGGTGACATGGCCTCACGTGCACGGTTTAAAAAAGTATCTGCTATGCAAAACAGAGTCTGCCGAGCGGACAGAGAAGTCACCCGTCTTCAGACCGATTAAATAGATTAATTTCCAGGCTTCACGTTCCCTAAATCTCCCAGTCAAATCCCCTCAACACCCCATCCCCCCTCCACCAAGCCCACCACACACTCACATATTTGTTTTTATACTATGAAGAGTCATACATGTTATATATTATATATACATGTATCATCTCGTAATTTGTAATAAATTGTAAAGTATTATATAACATTTAAGCGCCTATAAGACAGTTATGAGCCTAAACCTCAATCTAATCTTCACCAAAAATAACAAAAAATGTTTTACTCTTTAAGTAACAGTATTTTTATTTTTAAATATGTGATTTTTTAAAACATTTTTTATCTAAAGGAATTATTTTTTAAAAGACATTTTTGACAAAGTCAAATACATTTTTATTGGGTACCTCCAGTGGTAGCTGGCCAATAGAGTATGCTAAGGCATCGCCCACCATGGTGGAAAAATATAACATATATATTATAAATGTATAATATATAATAATATGTAAAAATATATATATATTAATTTCATTGTTCATTCTCTCTCTTTTTGGAGGCGACAGAAATATCACCCAGTCAGAGAAGCAGCAACCAATCACTGACCATTACTGATTCAAGATAGCACATAGCAATACAAATTATAAGACCCGTTCCAGTGATTGGATCACCATTCAGGTACCGAGAGTTTTTAGTGAACTGGGAAAATCTACTTTTAGCTCCGATACACCAGTGAGCTGGAACTCACTACAGGAAACTCTAAAGATATGCTCACTGGTGTCATTTCATCATTTTAAATTCTTCATCTCTAACCACCTCCACTCAGCCTGCCACAGTTTTTTTATTTCTTATATTTCATTTTTATTATTTGATTTTTTACATTTATTTTATTCAGGTCTGTTTTAGTTATCCTTTTACTTTTATTTTAGCTACTTCTAGCTACCCCCATTGTGTTCCACTGTTTCTTCTAACTGATGATAATTTCACTGTAGTTGTACTTGTGCACTGACAATAAATTGATTCTGATTCTGATTCTTTCTACTTATTCTTATAATTATAGTTATTCCTGTTTTTATTTTTATTTTACATTTTTATTATATGACTAATTTAATTCATTATCTATGTTTGTGCTTTGTCTGTTATTATTATTTTTTACTTGTTTTGTTTAAATTGATTTCTTTTTTAGATCAAATTGCATAGATCAAATCATTTTTAACTTTTACCTTGTCTATAATTATAAAGACTCATCTATTCATTTGATGTATTATCCTTGGCTACATTGTAAATTTACCCCAAGGTGATTGATTGATTAACTGACTGATTTGATTTCAATCAACGTCCTCAAATCTGTAAATGCTTCATTTTTCAACCACAGAGTCTGTCAGTGGTGGAGAAGAACATCTGACATTATTGACATGCAATACATGACTCTAGAAATGCTAACATTTAGTCTTAATAGTGTTTTTGCTCATTTTATTGAATATGTTAGTGATCCAGACTCAGGTGGTAATCTAATGATACATACTGTACTTTACATCTTTACACATTTATATGCAACTAATGACAATTTTCATTAATTAATAGTCTTTTTAATATCAATTAAGTAGTTAGTGACTTTTTCACAGAGCACTGCTGTCCTGCATTTTGTGTTAAATAGTATTGGGATTGTTGAGAAAAGTGAAGAACAGCCCCACCTAGAATATTTTTCACCAGCTGCCACTGGTTAACTCTGATTTACAAATTCAGGACATATTTGTCCTGAAAATGCACCAAAATAATTCTACCATCAATCTATTTTTTGGAAAGTAAAGAGGTGATTTAACATCTGTTTTGCAGGAATGATGTCTGTTGGTTTTCCCCAATTGGAAAAGTAAACTTTCCATTTTCTCTTCCCCCTTTTTTTGAGGCCTTTGGTGAGAATAAATTGAATTATGTTGAATTATGCTGAATTAGGGGAGGGGCCTCAATTGTTCCTCTGAGGTTCTCTTTAGAATATGTAATAGAATTATAGCAACTGCCCCGACAAATGTCTTCCAAAATCCCTCTACCATGCCAAATCATCAAACCAGCTGATTTATTTTTAATGGTATTACACCCCTCACTCCGCAGTGTCATGGTAATAACTGAGGCTCCTCCAGCTGCCTCTATATCACATTAGCCAAGCTTAATATTGACTGTGCAAGGCGCACAAAACAATGTGCCGGAGGACAGGCAGCTTAGAGGCAGCCCACCAATCCATAAGCTTTAGCAGGAGGCTGAAGGGAGTTAACTAAGGCTCTGAAGTTGCTTTTGCCCTGAAGGAGTGGCTCAATCAATAGGATGCTTAGCGCCGGCCTCGGACCCACGTGGACCCACACCTTCCTGTGGCCGGGCTCTTCTCAGCAGCAGCGCCGCACTGACAAGAGACCATGAAACCTGATGCAACTTGATTCCCTTTATTTTGGCCGTCTGTCTTTCATGCAGCCAACAAACAATCAGTTTTCGTCTCACTTAAGCCCAAGCCTTTCCAGCTGCTTTTCTGTTGATGCCTTAGAAGTCCAAATGCACGTGAGAAGATGCTTCAACACCAAACTATTGACAGCTGATTTAGACGTGTGTGATGTTTATTACATTTACAAGAAGAAGAGAAACTTTCGATTGTTCATTAAATCCAAATCTTTACGATGGCACTTTATGATGAAATCAGAACATAAATGACAAATGCAACAACAGATTTTTAGCATTTGATCCAGCATTGATCAGTCCAACAAGAAAATGTATTTTTAGTGACCTCTAGTGGATGTTTTTTTAGTTTAGCATACCTCTACCAATTGGTAGAGATGGCATAATCACGTTGTGTAAAGTTCAATGATGTGCTCTACCAAACGGTTGAGGGGGATGTTAAAGGGTTAAAACGTGGTTTTCCAAAATTTCTTCAGTAAAGGCAATAGTTAAGTCAAGTGGTTGTTTATTATCATTTCAAAAATATACAGTTTGTACAGTATACAGTGAAACGAAACGTTACTCAGGACCAAGGTGCTACACAGCACATGTCTACACAAAATTAAATACGTGTATGTGTTGCTACACTTTCTAGATTGTTCAGTCCGGATTGTTGATGGTTTGGGGTAAGATGTTTGGGGATGTGAGGGCTCGAATGCTCCAGTAATTCAATGAGCCATTTGAATGTATTGATGATTCTTTGTACTGTACAGTAGTTCTTCCATCTAACTGAAAACCAGTTGTATGAGAACCTTGTAAAGAACATGGTTTTATATGGCAGCTTTCACACTTTGTTGAAGTTGTCCATTATGTTTGTTCATTAATTTGCGATGACAGAGGCAACATATACAGTGGCTCTGAATGATTACTGACAAGGAAGTACTGTATGATCTGGTCTTGTTTGCATCTCTTGAATCTTGCTTAGACAAAAAAGAACAAGGGTTGACCAGCATTCCTGGCTACAAACTTTCATTTGCCAAGCTTTTCATACAATTAAGACAGATTGGCATCTTTATTAGCGGTGAGATTTTTAAGAAATCCAAATATTAAACAATAATCCTTATAGAGACTTACTCCCCACTTAACATCACTAGCTTACTGCTCACTGCTGTCTTCTACTGTCTTCTCTCGCACACCATGCCTTGTTTGTTTACATTTTCCATGTGCTGTCTTGTTTCCATGTGCTTGTTTGTTTACGTTTTCCATGTGTCTTGATCATGTCTCCACCCCAGTTACATCATGTCATTGTACAGCCCTGCCGTCTCATTACGTCTTAATTATGTTGCTATTTAGCTCCCTTATGTGTCAGAGTCATTGTGAGTCATTGTTCATCACCACAGTCAAGTATTTATGTTTGTCTTATCATAGAACGTTTTGATTCTTAAGCCTCTTATACACCTAACGACTTTGAAAAGATTCTGAAAAGACTTTTAACAGACTAACGTCTGACACCATCTCACATCTACAGACTTTTTAGTCACAGTCTAGTCGCAGTCTTAAGATTTTGGAAAGACTGTGGATCTTGCAGGGTCACTAATTTAAAGACTGCAACTAGATTCTTTTGAGATTTTTTTCCCATCTGCTTCGTTTTATACAGAATTAATGCAATAAAGAGCAGAATTATTGCAAAATGAGTATTTATTAAAGCTTTCGTTGTATCAAAAATAACTCAACGCACAATAAGACAACGTAGTGCAAAATCTAAATATAGTAACATGCATTACAGATACAGAGCTATCAGAGCTCAAAATACTGTCAACACAGGATTCACATCCGTGCATTCCTGGTCCTGTCTGTCTGCTCCTCATTTTCTTCAAGCTGTTGGGGAAAACAGTAACTTTTAAGATTAAAATGATCGTTAAATAGCCCCATTCAGTCGTGTTTAGTTAGCTAGTTAGCTTTAGCATAGCACACACATACCTGGGATTTCGAGGGCTTCATCAATTTGTCCACTTTTTTCCGTTTCGTCTCCGGTGTGTAGTAAATGGTAAAACACTCTTGCTCGCTCCATTAGGTTCTCCTTTTTTTCTACAGTCCAGGAGAACCGTGGTTTCCGAGCTCTACCCGCCAGACATTCATGTATTTACTATTTGCCTTTGCGGCTTTCCGTAGCTCTCCTATTGGTTCCCAACAGTATTTGCTCGGGTCAACCAGGAGTCAAATCTTACGACTTGCAATAACATTAAACATGTTTGATTTTATCGGAACGCCTCGACACGAAAAAGACTAAAACTTACAGTCCTGACCACCTTACACTTAACGATCGAGATGAGGCGACTGCAACTCGACTCTAGCAAGACTCTCGAGATTTTAGCCTCGTTAGGTGTAAGGTAGGCTTTAGTCCAGTCACAGCCATAGTTTTTTTTTTTATATTTTGTAATAAATTGTTGTTTTTCACAACCGATGCTGCATCCATCTCGTCCTGGCCACAGGCCTTATAGTTTTTGTGTTCAGCATCAAACTCAAAGTCATAAAGCATCCACTTTTGACACTTTTTTCATTTGAATGAGAGCTTTGAGTGTGCTGATTCAGACAGAAAATCTAATCCTAAAACATCACCACAGGCCGTTTCCTGCTGTCTTCTCTCTGCACTTCCTTCTATTACCAATCTGTGGACTCACTGCCTCACGCATTTATGTTTGGAAAATGCTAATTTAAAAAATTTTTCTCTCTGCAACTTATTTTGTCTTGTGACCCATCCAAGGGTCATGACCCAGGCTTTCAAAAACCCTGCTATGTGGCACAATCCAGTATTTACCTTTTTTGGTACTGTATAGAGCCCTGTGTTCTTAAAAAAGATGGTTCCTCAAAGGTTTTTTAGTAAAATAAGTGGTTCTAAATAGAACATGAATCAAACGACGGCATGGAGGAACGGTTCTTCAGATTGCGAAGGAATGTGCTGTAGATGTAGACCTTGTGTAAATGGTTCTAAATAGCACCAAAACAGGTTATTATTACAAGCTTGACATTGTAACAATAGCAGAACCCGTTTTGGAGCCGTATAGGACTTTTTCAAAAAAGTTTAAAACCATCTACAGAACATTTCTCATCAATCTGAAGAACCCTTTCATCAGGCAAGCAACCGTTTGGGTTCTTTGAGTGTTCATGGTTCTATATAGAATCATTTACTTTACTAGAGAACCCTCCTGATTAAGATGGTAGAACATTGTAGAAGCACTGCTTTCAGCAAGAACTGTTTTAAAAGAACAAATACAAAGAATAAACAGAACTATTTGAGAACCGCTGCCTTTACTAAAGAACCCTTCAAGAACCCTAATTTTACAGGTTTACATCCAAACCAAGAAGTTTGTGTTTTAAAAAAAGGAGAAAAAAAACTTTTCTAATAATTTGTATTTTTTACATTCAACTAATTTGAGTAATGTTGCCTGTGTGTGTGTGTGTGTGTGTGTGTGTGTAAGTGTGTGTGTGTGTGTTCCTCAGTAAGCCACAGTGGGAATCAGACTGAGCCACTTGTGGGTAACGTGCACCTGATCACAGACAATCCGTGGCCCCGTGCCAAACACACAAAACTGTTTTAATTTGATGAAATAAATCCTCACAAATCTGCTCGCTCATGTGATTAATTGCAAAATGTCAGCTCCGTGGCTGCCGTGTTTATGATGCTTATGAATCTCGCTCTAACGATTAGCTCTGTGGCTGTGGGTAGCACCAGGAATGGGCAAAATCGCTGCATTGTGTTTGCGTATACAGATTATGGCCCTTGATTAGCGGATGGGTGCAATCTATTCAGCCTCGCTCCCTCCCACCCCGCTTAAGCCCCTAGGGGTATGCCCACGTCCCAGAGGACAGCCGGCTTGGCAGATGGAACCCCCTCCCCCCCCTTCCCTCTCTCAGTTCACCCCAAACAGGGCTCAGGTTCGGGGAGATGATGGGGAGGACACGGAGATGAAGACTTTGGTCTGATTGGGACGTAACTAAACACTAAACACTAAACATTTGTCATTTCTGTCACTGTTAGTTATTTTTGTCAGTACAGACGTGTTTAGACTCTAAAATAATAAAAAAGTGCAGCATTATTCAGTAATAATGACATAATAATATGTTATACGTATGTAATAAATGATATATAGATGTTATGTACTAAAAAGATGGTTAATCACTGGAACTTCAACTGAGCCTAAGACTAGGCTTAGTCCATGTCTGGGAGAATGAAGTTCTCGTCTGTCCCTGTACCTGTGTGCAGAAGGAAGTCCCAAATGTGTCAACAAAGCTGCTGAGCATATTCTCAGCTCCTCCAGCCACCAGATATCAGTGCAGCGGAGCAGAATGTCTAGAGAGGGGTTGCAGGTGGCACAGTGTGTAAATGGGCAATTTTACGCTTCCAATTATGTGGTGGGCTTGTGATATAATATGGGATTGATTTACACAAACTGGCAGGCTGGCTCCCAGGGTCTCCGGGTTAGCTGTGCTTGCTCCTGGTTCTCCATTCACCGGCCTCCATCACTGCTAATCAAAAAACGGAAACTGTTCACCAGGTTTAATGGTGTGTCGATAGGCAAATGTGACGTTGGGGCAAAAAGTGCCTGGCCAGTTTGTCCTGCCCCTCTGCTCCCCTGTGTCTGTGAGTGGGACTCAGTTGGGCCGCTCGTCTGTCCCCCAGGATCCAGCTTGCAATGCTCCTGCATTCAGCTCCAATAAGCAGCAAACAGGAGAGCTTTGGGACTGCCTTTAAAACATACACGTATCTCTTAAAGCACACAAACGCAGAGCCTCTCTTTTCCTCATCTGTTAGAACTAGTTTTTGTCCATACTATTAAAAATCTGAATCATAACAGTATATTAAATACAGGCAATAAGGGTTTTTGGAGCTCAATCAGAACCCCTGACTCCCCAAAAAGCCTTTCCAAAATTATGTAAATGAATTTTAAACAGTTTTTCCAAGTTTAGCAGTCTAATTCAAATGAAACATTCAGAAAGCTTTATTATATACAATGCTGTGCAAACGTCTCTCAGAAGATCATTAAAAAAAATTAAAAAATCTCAAAAATGGCAAAAATGTTCTTTCAATGAATCAAAGCCATTTTGGAGCATTTCTATTGGTCCAATCTTCATGACATGTTCAGACATCATAAAGGACATCTACACAGACAAAAAAATAGCCACCTTGCATGTTTAAGCTGGTAGTAACTTCAGGCTCCTGTAGATGGCGCTGCACAAGGATGATCAGGCTATAAATCCCTGCAGGGTGTGTGAGATGAAGAGGTGGTACAGTGCAGTGAATGTCTCAGATGTTAGTGATAAAGCAGTGACTGTATTTGGGGGTTAAAGGTCAGAGTGTGAAGGAAGTAGCTGAATGTGCATGTGTATGAAGTGTACAGTCATACAGGTCTACCAGCAGTGCTAACAGTGCCAGTCTACAGGACATTCTCCTCAGAACTGTGGCCCAAAGATGAAACTGATGGACAAGGGCAGTCTGTAGGTTTCACAGCTTGTGAATTAAAATCTTTCAAACAAGAATTACTCCTAGAAGTCAGAAGACCTTCAGCCTTGTGTGCTGCCCACCCCAATTCTGAGTTTCCTGTAGACTGGCATTGTCAGCACTGGTAGTAGACCTGTATGACCGTATACTTCATATACCTGCACATTCAGCTACTTCATCATCATGCAGCGCCACCTACAGGAGCCTAAAAAGTTACTACCACCTTAAACATGCAATATGACCATTTTTTTGTCCACTGAGCTTATATTTGGTATATAAACAGTACAAAGTAACCCAAATTTCTTGTTTTAGACATATGGAGATAGTTTGAAGAACAAAGTTTAGTTTCAGATGTTCTTGATGCTCCTCAGCCATCACATGGACTTGATACATCAATGCTACATCAGCAGTGTCTTTGATTTAACATAATGAAGTAATGCCAGTGTTTCATTGGCTTGTTGTCTTGTGGGTTTGGACCTGGACTCTTTCTTCTCTTGTAAAGTTGATTCTCTGTAAAGCAGCTTTGTGACAACACTGGTTTTAAAAAGTGCAAATAGATGTTGATTAATTGATTGATTGATTGATTGATTAATTGATTAATTGGGTGATTGATTAATTGATTGATTGATTGATTAATTGATTGATTGATTGATTAATTGATTGATTGATTGATTAATTGAAGCACCTATTAACCAAACCAGGCACTGAATGATATAAATAATACTGGACTGTGAGTTTATGAACTTTATATGTTTTGTATCAGTGTTATTATTCTAATATTACAGAAAAACAAACACTTACTGCCCAGATAAACAATCTTAAAAGCTTTTAAAAGCATGTTACAAAATTAACAGCCCAAGTACAATTTTTATGACCCAAAATACAAACAAGTCTAAAAGTTCTTCATCTTAAAGGTTCTTGACGTTCACTTTTTCAGGAGAATGGGTCAGATTTGTTGTTTAAACAGTAGAATAAATGTAAAAATCTGGAGCGGCGTCAATACAACTTTAAATCCATTCATTACAACACAATATATGATACTATGTTCCCTAACTACAGGTACTGAAGACTGTTAGGGTACCACCCTTGCCACAGAAAAGGTACTGAGTGACTGTAGAGTGTTCTGTGTATAAAAACATACTGTTTGTCTCACACCTTCCATCACGCTTTTACGGCCTTTACGAGGCACATTTGCATCAAAGTTGTCCCCGAAATTTCAGAGCCCATACACCCTCCTTTTCTGATTATTACAAGGGGCTCAGCTTTCAGCAGGGCTAGAGGGAGCATGTGTGCATGGCTTTAATTCCTATTGTATTCGTGCAGTCTCAGTGTAAGCGAGTGTGTCTGTGTCTGTGTTTTGGAGTGAGGGAGCGGGCGAGAGAAAGAGAGAGAGAAAAAGGCAGGAACAAGGACCCATCTGTCAGAGAAGCAAACGTATCCCCCCTTTCCTCTCCAAACCGCCCCCATGGGACACGAGCGAGGGATAACTCACTTGTGGCAAGAGTTGTGGTTTTGCTTTTTTTGGGTGTTGCTGTTTTATTGGACGTGGTAAAAGAACACTAACCATAAGACATAACAATAAAGTAACAACACCAACATCGGCACACTATTACAGAGACCTATAAGAGCGCAGTCCTAAGCAGTATAAGCACTAATGCTAACCTGTGTTGGGTTTGACACGCTGACAGTGGGTGGATTCACTTGATTAGAGATTTGCTTTTAATGTCCTTTCAGTCTCCTGCTTAATATTCACTAAAGAAGCAAACAAGTTCAATAAAAAGAATGAGATTTTATAGAGAATTAAAGAAGGTTTGCCAACAAGCTTGTAGTTAATGATCAGGTGCTATTTTTTTAATTGAGACAATTGTTGAACAGTAAAAGTGATCATTATTACTGCCTTCAGCATCCATACGAATAGTATTTCTCCACAACATTCTTTCGGTTTCTTAACGGCTCATTTAAGATTCCTCTGGTTGTATCCATCATCTTGTTGCTGGTTATCTTCTACCTTCAACTGTTCCAGTACAACTGTCCAAAGTGTCCAAAATAAGAGATCTTCAGTTTGGTTATCTGGGCTGAAAGGTGAGTTTTAATTTGGTCAAAGATTTAATTGTCCCAGGTTCTCTTAAATATAATAGTGCATGCGTGGCCTGGTGGTTAGGGATCTGGTCTTGTGACCGGAAGGTCACCAATTCAATCCCTGGGCAGGTCATGACTGAAGTGTCCTTGAGCAAGGCACCTAACCCCCAACTGCTCCCCAGGTGCCGTGGATAGGGCTGCCCACCACTTCTAGCACATGTTCTCACAGCCTAGTGTGCTCACTAGTGTGTGTGTTTCACTTCATGGATGGGTTAAATGCGGTCAAACTCACATTTTGTTCAAATGGCACTGGCAAAAAGTCTAATCAGTCTAATCAAATGTCTCCAACACCAAAGTTCCAAGGCATCAATATTCTTCCTGTTCTGCTTTTTAACATCTAGCTTTCAGATCCATTAAGAACCACAGAGAAAACCACAGTCTGGACAGTTCTAGTCTTGATTTGAAGTTATATTATTAATATTTATAGATCTACCTTATCCAAAAATCAAATGTAGATAAATTTGACCCCAAGATGAAGTTTGTTTGTTTAGTTTTGAGCTGAAGCTACAATGCTAATGTAGCTAAAAAGTAAAAAGTAATTCTACCAATACATAAATATTTTGACCAAAACCATTTGGCAAACGTACGTTTAGCAGCTAAGAGCAAGAGGAACCTTTCAGCAGCTGATTTTTAACCTGAATTTTGTCTTTTGTCCATTTTTATATATAACAGTATGTTCCTAACAAAAACGTACCAGGTACTACTATTATACTAGTACCCCAAAAACATAGTATTCCACTGGTACATTTTCCATTTGTTTTATAGAACAAAGTGTTTGGACACATTTTTATGTAAGAGGGTCACACAGTACCCTATATGCCATAATTTAACAATTAAATGCAGTTTCAGGTGAGTGTTTAATGTCCCTTATAGGTATGAATATACTACATTAAAAAAGTTTAAAATAAATTTTTTCTAACAATTTATACCATTTTTTAAAGATACAAGTAAAAAGTACTTTTGATACTACTAATGCTGCTAGCGCACTCACAGGCCTTCTGTTAGCACTAAGCTAATGGTGTTTTATTGATATTTTTTAGCAACTAACTTAAAGTGGGAGTATTTTAAGCTTGTAATGATTATTGATGTAACTGTTTAAACATTTCTCTATGTATTTTAACATTTTAGTCTTCAGTAAATATTTGACTGTAAAACCTTTTCAGTCTGTGGGGTTAGCAGATTAGCCTGTTAGCATGTAGGTAGCCTACTCTACTGAGGGTAGAATAACAGTAGAGTTAAAATAAAGCAGAAATTAAAGTTTTAATCAGACATTTACTTAGCTTAATTTCATTTGATAGTGATTATTTTAGTAAACTTACTGAAAGCCTGTTTGTGTGGGAGCTTGTTTGGGTAGTACAGTTAGCATACTCTGCTAACAATAAAGTCTAAAGTATTTGAAGCTCTAAACAAATACTGATATTGTAGCCAACTTTCTGTGTTTGCATATTGCATGTTACAATGATTTTTCATGAATGATCTTAATGCAAAGTCTAGCCAAACATTAAAATTTTGCTTTTGATGTTAATTAGCACGTGCAGATACTGAAATAACAATTCGTCTGAACCTGACATTTCTTTTTGTAAATCAGTCCTCACATGGAAAAAAATTAATTCTGTCAATAATTCATTTTTACACATTCATTTGTTTATATTTCGTCTGTTTAACTTAGCAGATATTTTGAAAAATAAATGGAATTGCCCTTTAATATCTGTATGTTAAAACATGAAATGCAATGTGGACACAGGTCTAACACATGGTGAGGGTCCTGGGAGTTTAGAAGGCTGTTGCTCTGGATTCAACCTGAACTCTGAACTCTCTCTACAGGAGGCTGTCTGATGGACATAGTGCTGGCCTCACATCTCTATGTTCAGTGATTGTCTGCCTGCATGGAGACTTAAAGAAACATTATAAAAGTATTAAAAGTGAGGTCATGTGAAAAAAAAAGAGCAAAACGTTCCCTTGTGTTCTGAATGTTCACTTCTGGTTGGGGAAAGTAGAGCAGGACTTAGCGGCTAAGTTGACCAATCAAATTCCCTGAGCAGGCTGCAGGTGTGACACACGACCATGTAGCACTCGGGGGACGTAAGGTTACGGAGGAGTGGGGTCACTTAGGGAGGCGTGACACACTCACACTGGGTGCACACATACACTATTGACACACACATGCGATCTCTGGATCATATGGGACAGCACCACACTGATATGCACATGCATGAACACATTCAAATGGGCACATAGTCACACACACACACACACACACACACACACACACACACACACACACACACACACACACACACACACACACACAGAGTTATATCTTGTCACAATGTAGGGTCATACATATCTCTTATGTACATATGAAAGTACCTAGATGTAATATATGTATACAATACAAAAATCCTAATTCTACAGTCAAACTTAACCTATATTTCAATCAAATTTCAACAAAAGTCAAATACTAAATACTTTTAAAAACAAGCCTAGGCCTGAAAATAGTGTTAATGCAGCACTGAGGGAGTTGAGTAATAATTTGGTGTCAATTAATGTTAGTATGATAATGGTGTTATGATAGTTGGAGTTTATATTTGGAGTAAAGTTGTATTGATAAGTCATTATTATTGAAGTTTGGTTGAAAAGCCATTAAAATGAGAGTTTGGGTTGATTGGTTATTATTATTAGGGTTAATAAATCATTATTATGGGAACTGGGTTGTAGTTTAAACTAAGCTGGAGCTTATTTAAACTAAGGGTGGAGCTTGGCTATAGCTGCTCCAAAATCCTCCTGCACAAAATTAACATATTAAAAATTCTATTGAGAAATGTTTTGAGAATAGATAATTAACTCAATTTAAACATTTTTGGAAAACAAATAATTAAATGGTCTGCCAGATTTACAAAACGTTATTTACACTAAAAACACTTTCTTTCTTAACCATTGTTCAGTTACTTTCTGCTGGCTACAAAAGGATTATTCATAACTTTTTTTATTTCTACAATGTTTAAGTGTGAAAGCTGTTGCTGAGGTACAGATTCTGAATAATAATAATTTCTTACTTTCTGTTTATTAATTTGATGTATAAAATAATAAATAATATTTTTAACACAGTTCATTAGTAGATAGACCTATACAGCAGAGAGAGAGAGAGAGAGAGAGAGAGAGAGAGAGAGGGTCTCGTGACCGTTTGTGTAGGATCAATCAGGACGCGTGCAATAACAGCGGCGCCACGCGCGG
>BRDA01040075.1:9768-23168 GCA_036984385.1 Crenuchus spilurus
TAAACACACAATGACGACGTTTATTCATAAACTTGTGGACGGTTAGTCGTTTGTAAGACCGGGAGTTTCTGGACAATCAGGCGGATATTTTTCAGGTGGAGGTGAGGTGAATAATAAGATTTAATCTTCGTGGATAAACTCCAGCTATCGACGTATTTCTGTGGGGTGTGTTAGTTTTCTGAGGGTTGATGATTGGTTTCAGGTCATTGACCAGCTCCTCCCGTGTAGTTCTGGGCTGATTCCTCACCTTTCTTAGGATCATTGATACACCACGAGGTTAGATCTTGCATGGAACCCCAGTCAGAGCGAGATTGACAGTCATGTTTAGCTTCTTCCATTTTTTAATAATTCTTCCAACAGTTGATCTTTTTTCACCAAGCTGCTTAGCAATTGCCCCGTAGCCCTTTTCAGCCTTGAGAAGGTTTACAATCTTGTCTCTGGTGTCTTTGGACAGCTTTTTGGTTAGTAGTTGGGAGTCTTTTGATTGTGTGGGGTGTCTTTATGCAGCTATCGACCTCAAATAGGTGCTTCTAATTTAGAATAATAAGTGGAGTGGAGGTGGACTTTTTATAGGCGGACTAACAGGTCTTTGAGGGCCAGAATGTTTGCTGATTGGCAGGTGTTCAAATACTTATTTGCAGCAGTAACACACAAATAAATTATTAAAAAATCATTCATTGTGATTTCTGGATTTGTTCTTTTAGATTATGTCTCTCACAGTGGACATGAACCTAAGATGAAAATTTCAGACCCCTCCATGATTTCTAAGTGGGAGAACTTGCAAATTTGCAGGATGTTAAAATACGTATTTTCCTCACTGTATAGGTCAAGATTCACAGGCTTGCCTGTTTGTAACATGGTGTAACCACAGTGTTGCTTCTTCACTGACAAGCACTCTTCGCTGACAAATAAGAAAAAGACAAAACAATAACAGAAATGTGTGCGCAGCTATAAGTATTTCAATAAGAAGTAGCCTAACATTCAATAAAAGTGAGCATAAAACTTAAAGACTGAGTCTCAACGGGATGCCACAATGGCTTGAACATCTTAGAGGAATGATATACCTGCTGTCGGTGGTTGGATGAGGCAGGGTGGGTAGCATCACAATGTTGGTTCAATATTATGATGTGTGTCAGCCATCAATGATGGACAATGGCATCATCTTTCAGCCGAAGCCTAATCTATGTGTACCTTCAAACTATAACTTTCATAAAACTGATATACGATGTTCAGAGTAGGCCTTAATGCTCCTCCACTTGGGAGTGATAACAAATGACTTTAGTATAAGGATCCATAAATAAACCTTCAAATGTTAAGCGTCTGATGTGATGCAAACACGGGTAAAAGCAGTTCCTCAGTACTCAAGCATATGCCATTCATTGCTTATGTAAGCTGCAAAGTTCCTATGTAGGTGATAAATGCTACTGTAATAGGAATAACTCCATTGAGTAAACATTACATCACTCCTGATTAAATGCTGATAGCAGAATGCAAATTAAACTGTACGTGTACACGCGCAAATATGCATTGTGGTTTGAAATACGAAACATGAAACAGGACTCGTGTGAGACGAAAATGAGCGGGCCCTCTATTCCATTCCACCCCACAGACACTGGCACACCATCCACACAGTGCTGCGATTCTAAAAATATTTTTCAACAGGGGGAAAACAAATAAAATATGAAATCTAAACCTCCTGCAATGAGGATAAGGCCCCCAAAAATGTTTATGAAAAATAATCACCAGGACAACACATGCATGCAGTGTTTACACTGACGCCAATGTCGGCGCTAGCCCTCTCTCTGACAAACACACAGAGGGGAGGGGGTGGAGGGGGGGGTGCGGGGGGCAGCATAAACAGGAAATATCTTTTGCATATTATTTTAAGTAACTGTTCAAATTTCATTTCAGAATGGTAATCCACAAAACAAATATGTAGCGGCACATTTAAAAAAAAAAAAAAAAAAAAAAAAAAAAAAGGCTCTGCTTCAATTTCCTATTGTGGGGTGCGACGTGTGTTTATTCTTTGTGTCTGTTTGAATTGATTTGCACAGCTCGGCAGACAGGGGCTGAATGCTGCAACCAAGAATCCATCATCTCATATGATCTGATAGTTCTGCAGTATTAGATTGATTTTTTTCTCTCTCCTCTCCTCTTTCTTTCTCTCCCTTCCTCCAATTGTTAACAAACAAGGCTAGTTACCTGCTTCTACGTCTCTTCAAAAACAGTATAACCCATCACTGATAGAAAGGAACGGTATAGTGATACTTTTCCTATAGAGCGGATTTGTTCACTTATGTCCAACATGTTCTATACTCATAACAAGCTGTTTAATATAAAACAATGTGATATTAGTGTAGTCCCATCAAAAGCTTTCACTCATTGCTAACAAACACTAAAACTCAATAGTCACCGAAATAGTGTAAATAGTCTTCTCTGAAAATACACCAATATAATGTATTAGCTCTTAGGTTAAGTAATAGGATGAGGGGTAAAGGGGCAGCCCTGTCCTGGTGGTTAAGGATCTGCTTTGTGACCAGAAGGTTGCCGGTTCTATCCCCAGGCAGGTCATGACTGCAGTGCCCTTGAGCAAGGCACCCAACACCCAACTGCTCCCGTGTGCCATGTATAGGGCTGCACACCACTTCAGGCACATGTTCTCACAGCCTAGTGTGTTCACTAGTGTGTGTTTCACTGCACAAATGAATTTTATCTAATCTAATGTCTGAATTAATGATTAATTAATAATAATCAGCTTAATACTGATGTACCTCAACATCTGTACTGTGCTGTAATTAATCATTTATTGATGATATTTATGTACAACTCATTCACATAACATAAAGTCTTCATCTATTTATTACCTAATTAATAACTTAATATAGTCTGGTGTTAGCAAATGTGTAAATGTAAATGAAGGTAATGACTAAATATATTTTTATATTTATAACTTGTGCCATATACGTTATAGCTGAATGCTGCATCCAACATCTTAGACAACAAACATAACACATGAAGATCATCCTAAATCCTGAAGAATGGCTTGACTCCAGAGAGTTAATACAATATACACTGCTCAAAAAAATAAAGGGAACACTTAAACAACACAAAGTAACTCCAAGTCAACCTCACTTCTGTGAAACCAACCTGTCCAGTTAGGAAACAACACTGACTGTAAATCAATTTTACCTGCTGTTGTGCAAATGGAACAGACAACAGGTAGATATGAGAGGCAATTAGCAAGACAACCCCTATTCAGGAGTGGTTCTGCAGGTGGTGACCACAGACCTTTCCTCTGTTCTCATCCTTTCTGGCTGATGTTTTGGTCACTTTTGCATGTTGTCAGTTCTCTCACCATAGAGGTAGCATGAGGTGATGTCTACAACCCACAGAAGTTACTCAGGTAGTGCAGCTCATCCAGGATGGCACATTAATGCGAGCTGTGGCAAGAAGGTTTGCTGTGTCTGTCAGCACAGTGTCCAGAGCATGGAGCAGATACCAGGAGACAGGCCAGTACACCAGGAGACCGTCCGTAGGGGGCCGTAGGAGGGCAACAACCCAGCAGCAGGACCACTACCTCCTCCTTTGTGCAAGGAGGAACAGGAGGAGCAGAGCCAGAGCCCTGCAAAATGACCTCCAGCAGACCACTAATATCCATGTTTCTGCTCAAACTGTCAGAAACAGACTCCATGAGGGTGGTGTGAGATTTTGAGTATGATTCCAAATCCAGACCTCCAAGAGGTAATAATTTTGATTTACATTGATCATTTTTATGTTATTTTGTTCTTAACGCATTTCACTATGTAATAAATAAAGATTTTCAACTGGAATATTTTATTCACTGAGATCTAGGATGTGTTATTTTAGTGTTCCCTTTATTTTTTTGAGCAGTGTAGCATGCATAGTTAATTTTTTGTTGTTTTTCTAACTGAAAATAAGTTAATACTTCTACAAAATTCTTCACATTTTAATGCATACATGCTCTTTCTCTACTGTCTGTAAATGTACTGTTTATTTACGACCTGTGGAAAACATGTTATAGTGTACAACTCAGCAAATAAATTGAAAATGATGCACTCGAACATTGTCATATGTAAATTTGCCCACTTTAGAAAATATGATTCTGTCATTTAAGCAGTAAAGTCAAAACGTGGGCATACAACTGTTTGTTTGTTTGCTTGTTTGTTTGTTTTTTAATAGATATGATTAAGCAGCGACCAGTGAAGGTGTAGGGGGACTCACTGCGACCCTGCCCAGGATTAAGCAGTTAAGAAGATGGATGGATGGATGGATGATTAAGCTTAGTTATGACATTCTGTTTATCAATGCTGACTTTTTCACAGAGCCTTGATGCAGGTAAGACGTTATTATTTTTCCCAGAACTAATGCGCATTAAAGTTAAGGGCGTTTTACTTTTTCCTATAAAATTACCATTACAGAGATTGTCAAGACAATCAAAATTCAATATCTTTATGGTCCAGACTGAATTGTTTGTTCAGCTATTATGTATGGTATATCAAATAAATCAGTGTTTACTGTGGATGAAGAGGTCTGACATGTCCCACCCTGAGCATTCCCTCCCTAATCCCTGTTCCCTCTCTGTCTGTGGAGGTAAATAAACAACTATATGAATGAATATGTGCTACTTTTCAGTATCTACTTCAGCAGTTTACAGTGTAACAACAGCTGAAGATGAGTCTCTGTAAGAGTGAGAGAAGTACCAGCACATTGCTGTACCACTCGTCAGGAATCGACATTCCACTCTGGAATCAGTAGCCCATGGGATGTTCCATTGGAAGACACTCAATGTATGAGTCCATTCTCGGTGCATCTTCACTACAGCAGCTCTAGAACATCCCACAAAGTAATCAGTTTCTGAGATGATACCATCCTTCTCCTGGTACCCTGTTATCATGCCATTCTGGACGTTCCAATCATGTTCTTTGCCCATGATAATCATTTTGCCCTCTGCTACAACTGACTAGTGTGCTCACTTATTTATACATGCAGTAAACCCTGTCACGTGACATCTCTGACTGAGCATAAATAAATAAAGTCGATTGTTGCCATAATGTGTATATAGGTGGAGTGGGATTCTGGCATCACCAATGTTGGACTCGATGATTGGCTGGATTAATTCATTTTAACACAACTTCACAAATGTCCTAAAAAAGCAGAAAACAATCTGCAAGCCAACTTTTATTTTGGAATTTTTAACAGAAAACATCAGAAAAAGCATCGTTTAGGAATGGCTACTGAAGTCAGGGTATCAGTTTTGACACTGGCCTCACAGTTTTCCAAATGACACCCAGCTCACAATAAGCCTATGCACATATACCTGTAAATCTGCCATCCTTATAGACTGAGGCATATTGTGGGCAAACAGGAAAGGAAGTCACTGTGTGCAGTTGTATTCAACTGAGTAATCGTTAAACTTTCTCAGCTGGGAAGGAAAGTCTCCTACTTAACGGGAACCAAATGGCTCGCTCGGAATGACTGCACTTAATACATCCAGTTCATCTGCATATTCCTGCTGGATTTGGCGTGATGAGAGTTTGAACTGCTGAGAGAATGGAGATGAGAGGAGGCTTAAGTTTAGCGAGAGTCATCCTAAGACTCTTCATCACCTCCTCAGAGCAAGAGCGCGATCTCCATCTCTCTCTCTCTCTCTCTCTTTCTCTCTCTGTGCAAACTTTAAAAACACCTGTCATGGATTCAAAGCAGATACTTAGCTGGTAGCCAGGCAGACGATCGCTCCTTTGGCAGGACTATAGGCAGAGGTACGAGAAAAGAGGAGATTTTTTAAAGCTCAGAAAGATCCTCTCATCGCTCTTCCTTAACCGTCGACGAAGGCGGCAGAGTCGTAACGCAGGTATAAGCCCCATTCCCACGTACCTGGGGCTTCTATTTTAAGCCCTCCCTTCCACGCGGCGTGTCAGACAAGCCTGAAATCCCTGCTAATACTAGTTACCTCTGAAACATAGATCTTACTGTTTGGCTTTTAGCTCAGACAAGTTATTTCCTACTCCCTTTGAAATAAAAAAGTGGAGTGTTCTGACACCGACTTTACGTTTTGAGCTCATTAAAGCCGGGGATCTGTCTCAATGCTACCTGGATTTTTTTTTCCCCTCCCTTATACGAGCGATAAGCCAAATTAATATGAACTCGCTAGGGCCAGTTTAAATGCTTCTTGTTATCCAAAGCCCTGAGCTCTCACAACTTATCAAGCAGCCACTGATAGCCTTTAAACTACCAAGGTGCAGTCCTTTAATTAAAACTAGCAACATTCCCTTGGAAGAATGAGCAAAGGAAGTAGAGAGGGATGGACTCCATAATTTATCATGCTTGCATTAGAGAGAGAGAGAGATTTCACTAACAACAGAAGCGCCTAATACACATCAAACTGTTCTTCTGATGTTTTGAGGAACATTCGCGTTTTGAAATGTTTCTAGAAAATAAGGCCGGACCATACAAGTGATACAGAGCTTCAATACATTGGGAAATAATATACTACAATCATCGAGAAGATGCTGTGGGTCCTGCATATGCCACCGACACAGTTCTAAGACCTATGAAGGTGTCCTGCGATATCTGACATCAAGGCTTTGGTAGCAAATCCTTTACTTCCTGTAAATGGTGAGGTTAGATCAGATATACAGTAGATCTGCCACAGATTGGACTTGTTGTTCCAGAACTTTCCAAGACCTTAATCAGCCTAAAGTCACAATTGGTGGATACTGACCACAGCTGAGCAGGTGTACCCAACAAGCTTTGACGATTCAGAGATGTTGCAACCTAATCACCTGATCATAAACATCTTATTCACAAAAATGCATCTGGGCCCCGAGTGGCTCAGCAGACTAAGATGCTGACACTATGACCAGAAGATCACGAGTTCGAATCCCGGTCATGCTGTTTTCCATCAACAGTCGGGGCCCAAGAGAGCAAAAATTGGCAGTGCTCTCTTTGGGTTGGTAGATGGCGCTCTCTCTCCGTATCACTCACACATTACAGTGTCTGCTGGCTCAGGCGTCTACTGATTGGTCCATTCGGAGCTGGGAATCCTGCGCTTTCCTCCAAGCGCGTTGGCTCCTCAGTGATGGTGTATCAGCGGTAGTTCAAAAAGAGGCGGTGACCGTATCACATGCAATGGAGGAGGTTTGTGCATTTCTTCACCCTCCTAGAGTCAGGGACAATGCAAAGTGATGAGGAGAGCCCCCTAGTGGATGGGATGAGTTAATTGGCTACTACTACTACATTGGGAAAGGGATAAAAATGGGCAAAAAAAAAAAAAAGTTAGAAACCATCATGAAGTGATACTCCTACCCTTTAAGAATGATAATGTGAGTTTGTGTCAGTCGTCTTAATTGTAAAATTGTAAAATTCAAGTGGACTAATACTGGTAACGAACATATATCACTCGAAGATTCTTCACACTCATTCCTCTCCAATGAAACCACCAAAAGTGGTTCATTTATTTCAGTATTCCACAGAACCCCCTGGCATGTTTATTTAAGACTGTAGAACCTGTATACATACATATAATTTTTTTTTATCAAAGTTTATTTTCCAACGTGACCGAGCTTCCTCTTAAAAAGTGACACCAAATTAAAATGGATGTCTACTCTTCTTTTGTGCTATTGAACGCAGAGATATATCTTTATAATATCCTCCATATTTTATTGATAATAAAAAGCAGAGCCCACCACATTCACGCCGGAACACTTAGCTAACGCGCCCAACAGGCCGCCACAGCAAGCCAAGTAAATCAATCTGAGTTATATTGCTTTAAACTTAATGCAATGTACTGGCTGCCACCATAGCTATTCTAATGTTCATTTGCATAGCGGGGACACAGGCACACACTTGCACATGCATAAGTACATATCCCTAGACATACACACATCTATAAACACGCAGCCACACTTAAACACACATACATACACACAAACACACACCAAAAAGTCTATTGAGTATTTTTTCCTTGCCAAGGCACTTTTTTTTCCCCCCTCAGTCGGAGGATAATACAATTCCTTTTTTTCTTATTTCCTTACAATACATCATTCAGTTCTGCCTTTTGCCTGCATGAAATTCATTTTCTAATGGAAATATTTGTTTTGTAAATCAAATATGTATTATGCACAGAATGCAAAGCACAAATTAAATTATGTTAATGAAATGAAAGAGATATGAAATGCATATTTCATGGACAAAACATAACCCCAGCGAACAGCCATTTCTTGATAAAATCTTTAAACACAATCTCATTCGGAGAAAGACATATTGCTAAGGCAGATAGCACCTCATTAAAATGGTCTCCTTTAATATCAGTGCTTAGTATATATAGGATTGTAAATAACCACTGGGGACGAGGAACCAATAATGAAATACTGTCTTTAATAGCTTGCCATTGATGTCAGCATAAAAAGTGTGGTAGAGGAATATTGAAAATTGGGTGCGCACACACATATAGTCAAAAGCTGTAAATGATTGCATATTTAAATAGAGCTGACTAAGCCAAAGATGATATAGATATTAGTAATAGGCAGAAAATTATGCTGACCTTACATAATTTGACAAAAAAAAACACAGTTTTAAATTTTATATTGGTTACACTTAATGAATAATAGATTCCATGGCTGTTGTTGTGCAGTCCATGATGTTAATAAAAGCGTAAGAGAGGCTGGCCTTTCTGCCCAGCTGACTAGCAAATGAACTAGACTGGCTTTTCAGCAGAAATAAATATAGCAATAAATACAAAAGGAGAGAGAGCGAGAGTGGGAGAGAGAGATGGCAACCAGGCTGATTTGATGGCAATGGAAGAGAGGGCAAGAGTGCTTGACCTGGCTTATTCTCGTTGATGCTAAATATCTTAATTGTTCCATAATACGCAATTACCAGCTGCTCCAAATAAAGCATGGATTTAAACCCAAATAGTATCCAGCTGAGGTCTGGGAATTTTTTTTACCCGCTGTGACAATGACTGACAGCATGTGAATGGGTACTAGCCTAAGTCTACCACAAAAAATGCTGTTTGTTTTTGGGTGACTGTGTAGGTAACTTGCACAGGTAACATTTGAATACAAATCCAGGCAACTAATTAAGCACTTTAATAGCACATTTATAAGCAGTAAACATAGCCATGTTCATGGTGGTTTGCAGCAGCCTGGCTCACACCAATTAGAAGAGGTGCCTCAAGGTTCAATGCTAAGTCTGTTTAGATTTGCTATTTCTAAGTGAACTGTGTTTTTCTTTTTTTTCTTAAATCTATATCTTGATCCAAACTGGAATGTGATGCATTAGCAAGACCATATATCATATTCAACATATTTTTAATCTTTGTAGAGAGAAGGGCATGGGGGGGAAAGCTTTCAATGTCATCCTAAAGGCTTTATCCAGTCCAAATAATCTGATTAACAGATTTTAATTGTGTTTTCAATAATTGTCATTCTGCATCTCTTTAGCCAGGGGGGCAGGCAGGCTTGTGGGGAGCTGAGACAGATTGAGATTGGGAACAATGTGTGTTTGTGTGTGTATGAGAGAGAAGAGAAAGACAGAGAGGGAGGGAGGAAAGAAAAGGCAGAGAAATGGCCAGATAAACAGACTCTGTGGCTTTTGGGACTGAAGTCAGGGTCACTGCAAGAAAACAAACCAGAATTAGGAGGTCTTTGCATAATCTCATCGCATCAACCTCACATTACACACCTAATTTCCCCCTCTAGTCTCTTCCCTTCATCCCGGTCCAATCCTCCATCCCAGCACACCTCAGTGGAATGTCCACGAGACAGGTCAGAGCATGCATCTGGAAACAACGTGGATGAAGTCTGGACAACAACAATCAATAGCACTATTAAGACTGCAGACCCATCTCACAATAGCATTAGGCGTATTGCTTTTCAATCCAGATATCTGACATGGGCTGCTGCTTTAAAAAAGCATAACCTTTCTAATGCAAATCAAATTGTCTTGGATACTGTGCATAGAGTCAAATGCATGTCCCCGTGGACACAGTCGTGGCTTTCAGCAGGTCAATGCAAAGGTCATATTTATCAGGGTCACAATGTGAATTCTAGTAGACTTTGCATTACAGGAATGTCACACAAGATCTGAAATACAATCAGGAGTCATGCATCCAAAGTCTGTCATTCTGGCTAATAAAACATGTAGCATCATGCAAACTGATGCTTCTTCTAGAATGATATTCTGGGATGGGTGATATATATATATATATATATATATATATATATATATATATATATATATATATATATATATATATATATATATACTGCTCAAAAAAATAAAGGGAACACTAAAATAACACATCCTAGATCTCAATGAATAAAATATTCCATTTAAAAATCTTTATTTATTACATAGTGGAATGCGTTAAGAACAAAATAACATAAAAATGTTCAATGTAAATCAAAATGATTACCCTTGGAGGTCTGGATTTGGAATCATACTCAAAATCTCATACCACCCTCATGGAGTCTGTTTCTGACAGTTTGAGCAGAAACATGGATATTAGTGGCCTGCTAGAGGTCATTATATATATATATATATGTCCATATGTATGCAATTAGCTACTTTAAGTTATACCCATTGCTGACACCGATGTACAAATGCACATACATCTTGTCTAGTCCCTGTAGAGAAGTACTGCCAATAACATTGGACACTTGTTGGCACCATGTCTAATGCCAGGTGTGGCCTAGAGCTGTAAAAATCTTTGTCTTCTCTGGAATGATGGATCTCCATCCAATACTTTTGGGATGAATTGGGATGAATTGTGGATGAAGTATGGTGATGATCATCCAATATGCTGACCTCACAAACTCTCCTGTTGATGAATGCAAACAAATCCTCACAGCAATGCTCCAAAATCTAGTAGAAATGATTTCCTCAACAGGAGAGACTCAAACAAACTTGTTGTTACTCAAACAAATGCATCATAAACCCGTTAATACTTTTGATTTTAGAAACAATGAATAAGCAGGTGTCCTAATGCTTTTGTGCTTATAAGGTATACATCTGGCTTCCTAACTTACATTTGTGACACCGCCAGGGAAAACCAGGCCAAAGTCGCCGGGTAACTTATTGAGATATGGTGTCATTCATCCTGTCACTCACATTAGCAACCAAACTTAGCCGCTCAGTTTTAATGCTGTAAATGAAAGATAATAGTCTCAGATATCTATCGTAATACATATTTTGATCAAAAACAAAACTTAAATTCACCAAAAAAGTTGTTTTTGTGCAGTAAGTCATTCAGCGAATTTGCAGATTTTACCTGAAAAACGGGTTTCTGTGACCCCTCAAGTCCTGATGTAGAACTACTTATACCGCGGAGGTACACAAGCTTGTTGGGCGTCATTCGGCTCCTGAACTACTTCACTGTAGAAATGTGTTTGAGCTCATATATCCATACACCAAACATGAGCAGGTCAGATGTCTTCAGCTGATGTAAACAGAGCAATTTTTGCCAGCGTCATGTTTTGTCTTAATTTTTGCTATTTTTCAATTTATTTTTGATCATTTTTTAAGCGTTTTTGGTGTTTTAATGTCTTGTGATGCAAATAAACTGAGTTGAGTGTCAGTATGCTATGTCTGAATGCTCTATCTCTGAAAGTTTGAGAGATAATCAGCTGAAACTTTGTGCAAGGCTTCCTCTAACAGTACTCTTTACAAATATGCTAATAACTCATATTTGAAAAAAAGACTTTGACCCGGTTTTCCCTGGCGGGGTCACATTTATTCTCAGAAGTAAATATAGCTATTCCACAGTCTTGACCAGTAAGAAACATCTGTGATCTGCATCTGCTGTTAAGACCAGTACTGTCATTCATATTAGAGCTGTAATACATAGTAATATTAATATTTTTGAATTTTAAAGGGTCCATATCAAATTATATTTTTTTGTTTTTTTTTAAATGTAGTATTTTTTTAAGTAGCATTTTGTATTTGTATGTAGCATGTACCACTCCCGAGTCCATATATGGAAACTAAACTGTAAAAATGGCTCATTTCAAATTTCCTGCTTTTGTGATGTCACAGAAACCAGTGCTTTTACATATATCTACACATCTGGCCTGAAGGGATTAATTCTTGCCCCTTTCACACTGAAGTGTTTCACAGTATGAATTGATTTGGAAAGTACAATACAGGACAGCCAATCCAAACAGGGACTATTTACATATATCAGTCTTAAAGACACAGAAACAAAAGCAAGTTAAGGAAAAAAAAAGTTGCAAAATGGTCATGTAGCGTGAATTCTGATAAGTATAACATTTAATTTTTTTTTATATCAGAAAGTTTAAGCAACAGACTTTCTGAACAGCTTACACAAGAAGGTTGGTCTGAGTGTCTATTCCTTCTCACCCCCTCTGCCCAATGAAAATTAAGCTCATCATACAGACTCTCCACTTAGTTATACATGAGAGTAGAACTCAACTCATAGCTGAAGAATCTTTTTTTTTTAAATTGACCCCCAACCTCTATGCATAAGAGCAAACCCAAAATCATAAAACCAAAACTCTAAGCCAGATTATAACCACATTGGTGTATAATCTCATATAGGCAGGTCAGTGAGTGATACACACAGAGCTGCCAAGAAACATAAAAGCCTCTAGACAAACTCATCTTCTTATTTGAACATCCAACAGGAGAGTTGAAATGTAACTGCTGCATCATTTGTAATTCAGGGTAAAATTTCTTAGCTGAATGTTTATAACTGTGGTCTCATTTAACCCTCTGGAGTCTGAGGGTGTTTCAGACACTCTGATATAATCTGATATGCCCTGATTTTTTATAAATTACACCCATCTAAAATTATTTTTCTCCACAGTGTTACACAGGCTTTAGTTCAGCACAAACTCCACAACAACAGTGTCAAAACAGTAAGAGTGTCATAAATCTAGATTTTCATTAAATCTGCTCTAAACTTAGACTTTCCAAAAACCTGTTTTCAGATGTGCTAATATATTGTGAAAACACACTCTAAACATTTCTAGCCAAGACTTTTGAGCTCAGAACTGAATAAACAGAGGTGTTGGCTACACACTGGTCATTAGAAACTGTATGTGGTTTTATTTCTAAAACTTAACAAATATGAGTTGACACTAACCCTACACTGAATATTCATGTTCACTCAGTTGAGAGCTCTTTGTTTACAAACAGAGTGGGGCTTTTCACACATTCCAGGACCACTAATCCTCCAATGAAATGTCCGGAATTACCTTTGTTATCATATGAATGACAGATCGTGTGAGTTAGCAGAAAAAAACTGCAGCTTTCTGACTCGTGCTGAAAAATGTGCTCTCTGGTTATTTAAGCTTCTCTCACAAATATCTAAAAATATATTTTGATACAACCTATATATATATATATATATATATATA
>BRDA01040081.1:0-20719 GCA_036984385.1 Crenuchus spilurus
TTTGTGAGCCTGCATTCATCCTGTACCTCACTGATTTGGACCTCCACAGTATTATTCTTCACTGACAATGATGTGGTGGTGGTGTACTTGTGTGTGTTGCACAGGTATGGGTACAGTTGCTGGTGTAGTTAAACACTTTGATGTCATAGTTGGACTGAAAACCAACCCAAAATATCTAACCTGTGGACAATATCCTGCAACCAGTGCCGGCGCTCTGCCCACGTAGATAACGCACTGTGCTTGGGGGCACCAAAAAAGTGTCCGCCACCACCCATTCCCCACCTAACTTTCGTTGACGCTGCTGTTGCCCCAACCCCGGCTCAACCGTCAAGTTGAAGTTTGTGGACTTGGCCACATTTGGTGGTGGGGGTGACGTAGGACACCCAAATAAAAAAATGACAACTAGAGAGTGACCCTCACAAACTATTAAACAACAGAAGAGGGTTACTGTCTCTAAATTTACATCTACGAGGTGGAACAACAAGGTAAGAGTGTCTAACCAAGTGGTTAGCGAGTGGACAGTGTTTAAAAACTCCAGTAGCTCTGCTGTATTTGATCCAGTGAAACACACACTGACACGCCACCACCACGTCAGTTCACGGCATTGCTGAGAATGATACACCTAAATAATACTAGCTCTGTGGTGGTTGGATTTATGATTATCTACCATAACTACTAGGGCTGCAAATCTTTGGGAATCGAACTAATCGATCCAGAATTGATTCTTGGGGTCACAAATCGATTTTTTTCCGATTCTTCCAAACGAAATACTTTACCGTTGCAATCTCTGCAAATCGCATGAATCACGTCAAGACCTTTCTTACCCGGGCCGGGTTGATGGTAAAATCCAAAGTGTTTCCAAATGGTTGCTTTCAAAGACCGCGGCTTGGCTTGCATGCCTGTACATAGCCCACGCTGCTTCCTTGTTTTGCCTAGCACTACGGTGGCTGAGAAGGCACATCCGCACCCGCAAAATAAATCGATTTTTTGAAAATGAGAATCGATTCTGAATTGTTCAATGTGAGAAACGCGATTCGAGCTCGAAGCGATTTTTTCCTGCAACCCTAATAACTACAATGGCAACCAAATCATAAAGAATAACCAAAGTGGCTATCAGGTTACACCGGCTTGGTACAAATACAGTGCCATTAAAGATTTTACATACAGTATATTTCAGAGGGATTTACAAATTTTAAGGCCCAAATGTTTGTCAGTTGTGCCTTAAAACATCTATTTAAAAACTCTAAAAATAATACTGTGTAATATGACGGCAGAAACCACTACATTGGCTAGACTACATTATCAGCTTTGGAATGAGTTATCCTATATTTGCTTGCAAAGAATCGTTTCTGATCTCTATGGCCATATCGATTTTTCCCTGTGTGATGTGAAACCAGCAATCAGTACTGTGGTTTGAAATAGCCCTGAAACAAGAGCCAAGACGTCAATGAGTCGCCGACACATTTCAATTAGTGTGCCGCCCAGGCCGATCTGTCCCTTGGGGCACTTTGGCGCTGAAGGTTGGTCCCACCCTAAACCACCTTCAAAAGAGATGGAATTTTGGGTGTACGGTCATATTACAGGTAATGCATGAACAAAACACATATGAGACATTTTATTCTGACTGCAGGTACTGGGGTGTGTAGAGCAGATACGTTCCAAAATCATTCAGGATCAATCGCCGTGTGGTGCATATGAGAGGGATGCTTTGCATACATTGAAATTGTTCACTTGCCTGCTCTGCATTCAAATAAGATTTAAACCCTTGCACAGCACAAGTGTGTTTATAGCATCTAAAAACACGTACTGTGTAAACGAAGCGTCAATAACTTAAAAGAATATTTCACTCAACAAACATATACAGACTCATTCCAAAAAATTTGAATATCATGGAAAAGTTGATTAATTTTCATAATTCCATTCAAAAAGTTAAACTTTCATAGATTATAGATTCAGGGCCCACAATTTAAACAATTTATTTGTTTATTTTCACATAATTTGGGCTTCTAGCTCATAAAACCCACAAAAACAGGATTTCAAAAAATTATAATACTGTGGAGAAATCAGCCCAAATTTTGCAGGGCCTCCCTAATGCTAACCCTAAACTCTATTGACAATCTATGGGATATTCTCAAGAGGAAAATGAGGGCCACCAGACCCAACAAAAAAGAAGAGCTGACAGCAAGCATCAAGGAAATCTGGGCTTCAATAACTCCCAGGCAATTCCACAGGCTGATTGCCTCAATGCCACGTCGCACCCAACCAAGTATTGAAGAGTGACATATAATTTTGAAAGTATCATATTTTGATTGATTTGATGTGATCCTAATGTCTTTTTTTTCTGCAAAAATTGAGAAGTAGTTTGGGCTGATTTCTCCACAGTATTCTAATTTTTTAAAATCCTGTTTTCGTGGGGTTTTATGAGCTGGAAGCCCAAATTATGTGTAAATAAACAAACAAATACTTGAAATTGTTTAAATTGTGGGCCCTGAATCAATAATCTATGAAAGTTTAACTTTTTGAATGGAATTATGGAAATTAATCAACTTTTCCATGATATTAAAATTTTTTGGAATGGGTCTATATATACACATAATTTTCTGCTTACCTCATTTGTAGATGGCCAACAAGACATGTTTGCTTCCAAATTTGGCTTCTATAGTTTAGAACTGGCGCTGTGATGCTAATGTTGTTATTTTTGTCAAGGTACATAAAAATGTCTTTCAAACCACATCCAGATCTTAATTACAGTCTCACAGACCAGTCAATGTGGTTTAGGAGACAGCAGAGGCATCACTCCAAATGTTTCAATGACAGCTCCGAATGTTTTTTGAAAGTGAAACCCATGAGACTATGTACATAAAATAACCATCATGAATACAGATGACAAAGACATTGAAGTCTTAGCAAAGAGCATTGAGCCCTTATCAAGGAGCACCCACCAACATTTGGCCGATGGGCAAGGGGATGCCCTGCAAATGTAAGTAGTTTGGGGAAAGAGCGTAAAAATTTTACTTTCACTTTCAAAAAATATTCAGGACTGGCATCAGAACTCATAAAATCATAAAATACATGAACTAATCAGAGACTATAATGAAGATCTTGATGTGGTTTGCAAGACATTCTTTTGTAATATATTTATTTTTGGGGAGCCATGTCATCTGCTGGTGTTGGTCCACAAGTCCAAACTTACCTGACCTAAACAACACAGAGAATCTATGAGCTACTGTCAAGAGGAAGATGAGAGACACCAGACCCAACAATGCAGACGAGCTGAAGGCCGCTATCAAAGCAACCTGGGCTTCTATACCACCTCAACAGTGCCACAGGCTGATCACCGCCATGCCACACCGCACTGATGTAGTAATTCATGCAAAAGGAGCCTCAAACGAGTGCATATACTGCGCATACTTTTCAGTTCAACAACATTTATGTATTAAAAATTGGTCTTTTGTTTTGAATTAGTCTTATATAATATTCTAATGTTTGGATTAGGGATGAGCGAGTACACCACTATCTGTATCTGTATCTGTTCAACCATCTAAAGTATCTGTATCTGTACTCAGAGTGGGCGGGGCCTTAACCGGAATTGGGCGTGGTTCCATCGGAAGTGGTTGGGGCTTAAATCTGTACATTATTTTAAGTCTGAAATTGATATGAATTGATCAGAAGTTGCTATATGTATTGTTTATTTGAAAACTATTTACAGAACAGCCTCAAAATTGAGTATTAAATCAGTGGTTTTGATCACAAAAATAAGACAACTATTTACAGAACAAGATGTTTTTTTTTTATAAACTCAGAACATGAATATTTTTAAGTGGATGAATGAATACAACTTATGCAGTAGGAAATTATGAACTACTAAAAAAAATTATTTAAATTTTATGATCAAACTGATTTTTTATTAATTTAATGTATTTATTTTTAATACCTAATGTCCTTGGCATTTTTTTCCAAACCAAGTTAAACAATGTTGATTATGGTGTGTGTGTGTGTGTGTGTGTGTGTGTGTGTGTGTGTGTGTGTGTAAATGTGTGAGTGTGTGTCTGTATGTGACTGTCAATGTGTGTGTCACTGAGTGACTGTGTGAGAGGGAGTGAGTGAGAGTGCAGCACAGCAACGTGGGCGCTCTGTGTGACTGGTCAATCACAGATCATGAAGACAGTCAGTTACCCAATGAGGATTTTCCCTCAGCACAGGCACGGATATTGACGAGTTTTACTCGTTTAATGATCGTACTCATCACAAATGCTTTATTCGTATCAGATACTCGTCTGACACGAGTATCCGGTTCAACCCTAGTTTTGAGATACTGACTTTTGGGTTTTCTTTGTCTGTCGGCCATAAACATCAACATTAAAATAATGAAATACACACTCTGTGTATAACAAATCCTATATAATATAGTTTGACTTTTTGAATTTAACTTTTCAATACATATTTTTAGATGCACCTGTATATACATACATATAATAAAATAATATAACACAAATAAATCAACAGCACTGTAATCTTCAATCTCTTCACTGTAGCCATAAAATTATTAGACTGCAACCACAAAGCTTTCAGATTGTCAGAAGGGTATGTACAAGGCATGGCGCTATCTCAGGCTGTTGACAGTTTGGAAGTAAGGCCTGCGTTCTTCCCTCAGGGGACCAGATCGGAGAAAGGGGCGCGTAACACTCTCCACTGCATCACGGCCACTGAACCAAGGCATGCGCTGAATCCAGCCTGCCACCATCCAGACATTTCATAAGCTTGAACTGGACTGTCAATTTTCGGCTAATTTCATTATCTTGCTGATAGCCTGATGTGCTTTAAACAGACATTTTTCATTAGTAAGGCATTGCGTCTATCAGTTTATGTCATATTCATTAAAAATAATAAAGTATTTTTAGCTACACTGATCAGCCAAAACATTAATACTACTCACAGAAGACAGCGATACCAATTAACTTGTAACAATGCTGTTGAGATCATGGTCATATCAGAATGAACTTGGCCTGGGACGTATGTATAAATACGTGAGCACCAGGCAGCTGTAGCAGAGTGTAAAACCATCATCATGGGGCATGATAATGCCATACGTCGTGAAGCATGGTGGAGGTAGCATCTCAGAAACCGCTAACTTCATGGGATGTTCTAGAGCTGCTGTTGTGAAGTTGTTCTGCGAATGGACTTCAGGTACATTGAGTGCCTCACAAAAGCATAACAGTGGTGCCCCACAGGCCACTGATGCCACAGGAGAACAATGACTCTGGCAAAAAAAGATGAGCTGCCCTTAACTCACCCACACTGAACGAGGTGAACTGGCTGAGCCTAAGGGTTCTTTAGAGAACCAGTGGCTTGACTCTCAAGAACCCTTGTTGGAGCTTTGATTTTTGAGTGAACTGTATGAGTGCTTGAGTGAAAGTCTGTGTGTGTGTTCTAGCGTAAGACAGAAGTGTGTGTGTATGTGTGTGTGTGTGTGTGTGGGCAGAGCATCCTTAAGGTCAGCCGTTTCTCTGACCCTGAGCTGGGCAGCTCCGCTCCGACAGTTCTCATCAGCAACACTGCACTGCACACTCCTGAGCGCGGTGGAAATGGAGCGCAGACAGAGGAAGGGGTCCAGTGACAGCCCCCTCAGCCCATCTCCCCATACCGCCTCCTCCCACCACCCCGACTGACCCCCCTCCTCAGAGGTCGTAAAGCCCCCCAATCTCGTTCTCATTCTCCAGCAGCTCTGCCTCACGCTCACCCCCGGCCATTCTTCCCCCGCTAGCCGATCGATACTGCTCTTCGCCTTTCATCTGACCAGCCCTGCGGAGGAGCGGCTCTATCTGGAGAGAACCCATACAGGCTCCAGTGCACTGGGCAAGGCATCTCTCACAGCCTGGCTGTCTGCCTGCTGCCCGCTGGACCTCGCTTCGCTCAGTGGGAGTGGTGGCTACAGAGCAACTCAAAAACCTAGACAAAAAAACTGGGCTACATTTTCTGGCCTTAACTGAGCTAGACATTTGGGGCCAATCCTGAATATAACACAAATGGTACTTTAAAGAACAACCTACTGGAAATGTCTGTAGTGTCAGTGTTTAAACATCTAACCTGAACCAACCCACATCATGTTAACCTGTACAAACGTAACCGCTGTTCTTAACTTCTCTGTAGTTTCTACTAGACAACGAGATTTAGCACAACAGACTTTCAGGTGTTTCTTCTGTGATAAAGACATCTACAGTCTCCTTTTTGAGTTTAGACTGACAGACAGACAGATAACCAGATACTGTAGACAGACAGACAGACAGAAAGATAGTCAGACAGACAGTCAGTCAGACAGACAGTCAGACAAACAGACAGACAGACCGTCAGACAGACAGTCAGTCAGACAAACAGACAGGCAGTCAGTCAGACAGACAGACAGGCAGTCAGTCAGACAGACAGACAGGCAGACAGTCAGATAGACAGGCAGACAGTCAGATAGACAGGCAGACAGTCAGATAGACAGACAGGCAGACAGACAGACAGGCAGACAGTCAGATAGACAGACAGTCAGATAGACAGACAGTCAGATAGACAGACAGTCAGACAGATAGACAGACAGACAGACAGTCAGTCAGACAAACAGACAGACAGTCAGAAAGACAGACAGTCAGTCAGGCAGACAGACAGACAGTCAGACAGACAGACAGACAGACAGATCTCTGTAAGAGCCTCCCGAGTGTTTCAGTCCTCGTCTGTCATTGTATGTCTTTAGGTGGTGAATGTCCTGTTGTCATCTCAGTCATGTAGATGTTGTAGACATAGCCACCATCTTTGTTAATAAAAGCTTTGTTTTGGGATCTCGCTGCATCCTCTCCGCCTCAGCCACAGCAGTTGTGACAGTTAAATACTACAACAAACCCAAATGTAAAATCAGAACCAAATCTGAGTACAACCACAGTTTGAGAAACTCTGTTCAAACCTGAACCAAGTGTCAATAGTCAGGTTTGAACAAATGTAAAACAACAAGAACATAGAGTTTGTGTGTAGAGAAGACATTGACATCATAGAGTATTGCAGTGCTGAGATTTGTGACAAAGCCAGTTCTGTCTGCCTGGAAGAGTGTTCTTCAAAGTTTCTGAGATTGTCCAGTCCAGTTAAACCACATGATCAGATTCAGCCCACTGTTGAGCAACTGGAAAAGCGATCAAGATGCAGAATGATTGCATTTTCCTTGAACGAAGGACCTGGACAGTCTTCTGAGGTTTGGGAAAGGTTTAAGATTTAAGCAGATCTGATAAGTGTCTTAAGTCAGGTTCAGTTGAGTTATACCCGCTAAGAATGTAAATTTTGCAAGGTCTTCACCCAAAGCCAGAAAAAACAGGCGATTCAAGTCCAAAGTTCATTCCAATTTTAGAATATTGTTGATTTAACCAGACAAGTAAGTAATATATTGGAAGATAGGGACATTTTGGCATCACTGACAGCTCAGAGTTCCAGGAGAAAATTTGAACATTGACCATTTTTCTGAACTTTAGAGACGTATCCAAGGTTTCCACTGCCATAAACTTGTATCTTAACACTTGTTTAGTCATAGCGTTCTGTATACTCCCCTTGTCCTAACGGTACAAAATGAAACCCCTAAAATATCTGGGTTTTAACTCTCATTTTCATTACAACACACCTGCCAGTTGTTTTCTTTAATAAAATAGAGGTTTATTGTTATTATCCATCAATTATCTTCTGCCTGATCCTGGTCAGGGTTGCGGTGAGTCCCCCATCTCTTCACTTGGTACAGGGCAGGGCAGAGTGCCAATCAATTGCTGGGTACATATACACAAGGACTATCTAGAGTACCCAATTCACCTGTCCTTTTTTGGACTGCGGGATGAAGTTGGAGACTCTGGAGAAAACCCACGCAGACACGGGAAGAACATGAAAACTGCACCCAGATGGGGACTCAAACCTCAACAACTCAACGCTCAGAGGTGAATGTGCTAACCACCAAGCCACCTATTATTATTATTATTATTATTAATAAAGATGTGCATATGTGTAAACATTACTTTCTAGCAAAAGCCTAATGTGCAGAAAGTAGTTCTGAAAAGTTTCAAATTGAAAACAGATCATTTAGGGGGTTTTCTCTTCTGCCAAACATGGTGGTGGATCAGTGTTGCCCTTCAAGGCAGCACAAGAGTTAAGTTCATCTTCACCTTTTTATCTGAGGCATCAGACATAAAGCAAGCATTAGACTAGTAGCATTAGACGAGTAAGGGTTAATGTGCTACCAAAACTTGACAGCGAGCTTTTCTTTTCCTGCTGTCTGCACTCTGTCAGGATCCACTGACACAGTTTCATCTTCCTACAAAGCAAAGGAAAGACGCCTTGTCCCTTTCCTTCAGCACCCAAAGAAACACACTGTCAGAATATTGTCCAAACAGATGTTTAGTCTGTCCAGGCCCAACCACAGTGTCTTGTTTTCATTGGAGGCCTGAATCACAAAAGTTGCTTGAAACCGTAGGGGCGCCGACGAATGCGTAGGCAGTTTTCCATTCCACACGTGACGTTGGAGACGGGACCACAGCAGGAGAGCACGGCGGGATCCGGCAGCGGCTGCCAAAATCGCGGGGACCAGCCTGAGCATTGTAAACATGACGCGTTGCCGGCGTGGCTCAGGCGGCTCCGCTAAACTCTCCCTGCTGCTGCTCGCTCTCACAGATTTATAAAATGTCTGGACCGGTGACTCACCCTGAAATAGAGAGGAGGAAGCTGACGAGAAAAGAGACTGCGTCCGTAACATTTCCAGACAGTCCAAAATAGGTACAACTTGTACCAGACCAATTGTAACCAAATGGTGAATTACAGAATGGTACTTAGCAAGCTGCTCTAAGAGGCTCATGCCTTTTTAACTGAACTGCAACCTCTATTTACGAGCCCTGCAAAATGGACAAACCTTATAAATATGTAATGATCTTGTTTATTGTGTGGTTATTGAACTGGGAAGTGTGTGTTTGTGTCTTTGTTTGAGAAGGAAGTGAGGGAGTGAAAAAAATAGAGGGGAGAATAGCGTGGGATGGTATATTTGTAGGAATAATTGCAAGCTAGGTTGACTGGCCAAGACACACGATATGGACAAGTATGGGGACACTTGCTCATTCATTGTTTCTTCTGATATAAAGGGTATAGAAAAAGAGTTGATCCTGCTTTCACTGGAGTAACTGTCTACTGTTTCTATGTGATTCTGAAGCATTGCTGTGAGGATTTGATTGCATTCAGCAACAAGAGCTTTCAGGATGTTGGATGAACACCATTCCAACTCATCCCAGAAGTACTCGATGAAGCCTCACCATTCCACAGTTCCATTGCTCCAAAGTTCAATGCTGGAGGCTTTATACCCCTCTGGCCCAAACCTGGCATTAGATATGGTGTCAATAGGTTCATGGTTATGGAGTCCCATTCTTTTGGTAGACAATGCCTAATGTAGTTAACCAGTTCACATTGCTGCTATTACTGTGTTTGCTTGTTTTTTTTTTCTTCACAATTTCAACCAATACAATCACAGCAGTTCCCAAATGCTATGATAGTGGGTCTCACTCTATAAAACACATGCAATATTTCACTCAACAGAGCGTTATTTTCCTTTGACCAACCTGCAAGGATTAGTGTAGCTCCTCACAAGACATGTCAAGCAGCCATCACATTATTTTGTGCAGAAAGTCAAAGACACACTAACGTCAGCATTCAGCTATCAGAGCTGACATGAATGATTGGTGAGGGAAATAAGGCAATCTTTCCAACACAGAGAATTTGGTTCACTTGGTCTAGGCGAAGCAAGAAAACAACACATTGTTGCATTTTTGTCCTGGTTTGCTTCATGTTAACACCAACATATTTATCATCAAACCAAAAGGAAAGACCACTAACTTTATTATTGATTGAGAAAATGTCAAAGTGGTCAAAACAAAAGAATATTCTCAGGTTTTCATTCAATATTCTCAAGTTTAATTAAAAATTCTCAGACTTCTTTCAATATTCTTAGATTTTGTACAGTATTCTCAGATTTTCATTAAAAATTCTTAGATTTCAATTCAATTCTCAGGTATTTCATTCAATATTCTTAGATGTAGTTCAGTATTCACAGTTTTTTTATTCAATATTATCAATCAATCAATCAATCAATCAAAGTTTATTTATATAGAGCTTTTTACAAAGGATGTTGCCACAACTACATAATTAGCATCAGACAATTTGAATAAAAACCCAAATCTCAATGCGAGTAACCCAAAGGTGACAGTGGCAAGGGAAAACTCCCTCAAGGCTGGAGGAAGAAACCTTGGGAGGAACCAAGACTCGCAAATGGGATCCATCCTCCTCTGATAAAACTACTGATAAAAATTTACATCATCAGTTAAGTCTGACATTGTGCTGTAGTGTAAAACAATAATGATATTTAAAAAAGTGATAACTGCATCAATCTGGGGTCAAAATAAAAGTGCATCAGCCTGGAAGCATCAGTCCATTTGTACTTCAGTGTAATTGATGGTGGTGGGTAATGATGAGGGTCCAAGGTTGGCAGTGGTACACATAGGTGAATGCCGATTGCCAGCATTATTATCAGGTTTTCATTAAAATGCTCATGTTTTAATTCAAATTCTCAGAATTCATTCAATATTCTTAGATTTTGTTCAGATTTTTGGGTATCATTTAAATTCTCAGGTATTCTTCAATCTTCAATGTAGTTCAATATTCTCAGGTTTTTATTCAGTTTTCTCAGGTTTTCATCTCAGATGTTAGTCTTTTATTGGCCATTTTTCCAACTCTCTCAGCCATGCAAGGGAACATGCACATCTCCGAATTACAATCAGTTCATCTCTCCTGTGGAATGAGCTAAAAGGGAAGCAGAGGAAAGCTTCAGCTTAGCATTCCCACAAGTTAGCTCTGCTGTGAGTAAATGCGGTGAGATGGAGTGTGAATTAAGGACAATAATATTCCCCGCGGGCCCGGCAGCTGCTGGCGGGGGGCATGGCGCTGGAATGCTCGGCGGAGCAATTCCACTTGGCAGGTAGATGAAGTGCAGATCATACGGGCAGGCACCCACTGATTAATGGGAGTGGGAAGGCGCTGGTAAGAAAACAATGCCATAAATCAACGTCACCGCAATGGTAATTGTAATTGAAATGAATTTGTCTGTCCAGACCTGGGCATTGCAATTGATATTGACCAAAGCCCTGGTGGTCTGAGGAAAATGAAACATAGAAAATGTATTCACAGCATCCATCTTGAGGTTCATACATCACTGTATAACACAATTGTAGCATTCCAGACCAATGAGTGGAGGAAACCAACCAGAGTAAAGGTTGCATGCATCCCATCTTTGTCTTTGGTGAACACTAGAGACCTACGAATGCAAAAATGTTTAACAATACAGTTAAGTAGACTTTGAACAAAGCAGATGTGTTTAGAATGAGCATCTGACAAGAATTTAGAAGAAAAAAGAGTCAAAAATGAGTGCCGTAATGAAAACAGGACAGAATCCTGACCACCACAGGCTCACTGTCACCTATATACCTTAACTGCTCCACTGGCCATGTGTCCAACAGGCTGTCCCTTCAGTGGTGTTTATTGGCTTAGGGACCACCTGCCTACAATCCTCTTAAGCAGTGCTGTGTCTCAACAATGACCCCTCTCTGCCCTTCAGCTTGACACTGACCCCAGCACAGTACCTGGGAGCTGGACGCCAATCACACATCTTTATTGGTGCCCAAGAATGACTACGCAGTCATATCCAAGACTGACGCTTAGGTAACACTGAGTGAATCTACCAAAGTAGTCTGGGCTTCCCAACTACATTTAACCCCGTAAACCCTACAGGTCTGTATGTGCACATTTCAAATCTTCTCATAATTAATGGCATTAAAATAGTAAACAATTAATCTTCATGTCTTTGGACAAATAATTATTGAGAGAAACAAACCCATCTCAATCCATCTCCTCCTCAAACTATCTTTCGTCCAATTTTATGAGTTTTATTTCAATATTCTAAGGCGTTAAATTAATATTTTTGGGATTTAGTTCAATATTCTAGAGTTTTTATTTTATATTTTCAAGATTTCATCCAAGGTTATTGGACTTTAATTCAATGTTCACAGATTTCTTTCATTATTCACAGGTTTCTTTCAATAGCCTCAGGTTTTCATTGATTATTCTTAGGTTTTCATGCAATATTCTCAAGTTTTGTTCACTAATCTCAGGATTTACTCAATATTCTTGAATTTTCATTTAAAATTCTCGGCTCTCAATCAATATTCTCAGGTTTTCATCCAATATTTGCAGTTTTTAATTCTATACTCTTGGGGTTTCATGCAACAATTTTGAGTTTTCATTCAACATTCTTGGGTTTTTGTTCAAATTTTTTTTTTCATTGGATAAATATTACTGGCTGAGAGTTATTTTACTAAGAAAGCTCAACAAAACGTCATCTAACCAGATGTGTCCAAATGAGATAATAATGAATATAAATCTGCCCTTTTTGTTTGTAATTTAAAGTGATATCAGTAAGAAAATGTTTAATTTTGCATTATTATACTAGATTTTGAAATTGGAAAATAAGATTTTTTACACAATTACTTTTTTTGATTTTATTAATCAACTCAGTGAAGCAAAGAACTGTATAAAAACTCTCCAGTTTAAAGGGTTAAAGACATTTCCCATACACAATTAAAAAATAAACACTGTAATATTTGTACTTTGATTAATTAGAGCATGAAACATTCATTAAAATCTCAGAACCATACACAGCATCTCAATAACTAACACGCTGCGAAAAACATGCCATTAAATAAAGATTCCTGGGCAGGTTTTTCCTGTCTGATACTGTACAGCTGTTGTAACAGAGCTCGCAATGTAGAGTCCAAAACAAGAGCGCCAGAAGCTTTTTTGGGTGTACTTTTTCTCTCTTTTTTTAAGCAGGAATCTATATTTCATAAGTGTGCTGTGTAGCTGCAGTGGCCAATTATCAGCAGATAAGACAGAGGAAGCCCCGGAGCATCAGGCCAGATATTTAGACGGAGGGAAGCAGGCAGGCAGGCAGGGGCCCAAACCCCCCGAGGGGCCCTTCATCCTCACCGGATTTTTTTTTTTTACCCCCTTCGTTCCTTTCTTTCCTTCTTTCGTTCTTTTTGTGGACACTATCCCTCCATCCTTACCTCACCAACAGGATTCAATTAGCGCCGGCAGCAGCTAGCACCACGAGCCTGTGGCGAAATTCACGCTACAGGCCTCCTGCTGAACACACACACACACACACACACACACATAGAGCAGACAGAAAAATACATGCAGCAACAAACACAAAAGCACATGCTCAACCACGTGCCCACGGAGCCCAGCAACAACCCCACAAACACTCACACATTAACAAACAAGCCATTTCTCTGCTCTCATTCATGTACGGTTCTACGCCAAACAGTGAACAGACTGCTGTTCTTGCTCCAGGGAGGAGTAGAGGCGGCGTGCGAGCTCACCTTCAGTTGTTTTAGGTGCTTGCAGATATCAACACTATCCAAATCCCATGCTTTCCTTCTCCTTGTTTTATCTCCTCAGCCTCCTCTGGTCAGCTCCTCCAGATCAATGTTGGTGCTGAACAGCCAATACTAGAGCTGTGTATTGCAAGAACCTGGTAACAAGAAGCAAACTGTATGTCCAAATGTTTGTGGACGCTCCATCTAATGAATGTTGCACCCACTGCTTACACAGCTTGTCTAGTCCCTGTACAGAAGTTCTGTCAATAGAATAAGAACCTATTAGCATCATGCGTAATGCCAAGTGTGGGCTAATAGGGTGTAACGCCCCCAGCATTGAGCTGTGGAGCAGTGGAGCTGTGTTCTCGGCACCATCTAGTACTTTTGGGATGAGTTCTGGTTGAGGTGGGGTGGTGATAAACATCCTGACCTCACCAACATTCTTGCTAGTCACTCAGCAATGCTCCAAAAAGTCGAAAAGCTTCCCTGGACAGTAGACAGTTATATTGTCCACATACAGTAGATATAGAGGATATGATGAAATGGTTATGATATATTGCAATACTGTAAGCAAGCCTTGAGATTAGTTTATCAGGGGAACTGTACACACCTCCTCAGTGATGAAACTCCTACAAAACGAAGCTGGATGTCTGCATCCCATTATCATATGATCAAGCTTGTTATATATATTGCATTACATTATCAGTTATCAATACATGATCAATATAAACAATCATTTACAGTTCTGTTAGTTTAACATCAGCTCTTTAAAGAACTCAAAGTGATACAGCTAGTAAGGAATGACTTGTACCTGTAGCCCCGCCCCTCGTCGGTTTCTTGTCCACATAATGTTTTCTTAGGTAACATACAGAGACAAAGGTTTTCCATCCAGACCAAACAAATTATTCAGTGACTCTTTATAAGCAACCATTGTTTTCTTTGATGATTTTTGAAGGTTTCTGCTGAAAATGCTAATTATGCTAAGCCGCTAAATATGGCTAGTTAGCAGCAGCCAAAAATCTCTATTTTCCAACATGAGGCAACATCTGCCTGGATAATCAATGAGTATTGTATCAGACAAGACTAAAAGATGACGAGCTCTGAGTTTGCTAAAAAAAAAAAGCAGGTCATTTTGCAGGTTATTTTCTCAGAAAAGGAGGGAGAAAAACACAGACATGGCCTCTCTGAACAGAAAAAAACTACAGAGGAGCTCATGTAGAAGACAAAACTACCCCACAAACCCATGTACATTTAATCTAAATAGTGCTATTTTGAATTTTTCTTTTAATCTAATTTTAATTGCATAGCTAGGTTAGCTAATGCTAACGTTAGCAGCACAGCCGTGTTTCTGCTGGAGTGGAAGTAGGGTTGCCAGATTTTGAAATAAGGGACACCCCTGGCTGGGTTGGGGGAGGGGGGGGAGTGTTTGGGGTTGGATATAATATAAATGATTAAATAAATGTAAAAATGTAAAAACAACTGAAATCATTATTTTGTTTTCTAAATTATATATTTATAGAGTTTTGCATTTTACAGAAAGAACAGAACAAAAACAAAAAGAAAAGAATTGTATATATGTATCTCGCCGCAACATGGTCACATAATTCACAATATCACAAAATGATCATTAATTAATAAAGGAATAGGGCTTAATAAAGTAAAATAAGTCCATTATGGTTACAATACAGGCAGTAGTACATGTATCATGCACATATCCCCCAACACTTTCCATACTGATGACCATGTTTCAGTGAATTTTTGTTGTCTGTTTTGGATTTCAAAAGTGAGCCAAAAAATTTTGATGTATGGAAATGCAGAAATAGATTCCTTTCTATAAATTTACATATGTCCTTTTTCATAACAAAATGTATTTATTAATTAATTTTTTGTCTATACAATTACTTGTGTGTAATTATTTATTCAGGCTTTTATGCGCATTTATTTATTTAAACTTGTCATTTTTTGTCACATGCAGAGAGTTTTCGTCAGAGAGTCTTTTTGTAGCTTCTCTCTCTGTGTGCGCGTGCAACAATTATAGTTAATACTAATATAGCGACACCCCCCCTCCCCACCTCCCTCCACCTTGCTGACCAATCCCGTGTGTGCGACTTCAACAGGGGGGAAACGAATACGGCTTCCAGACACGAGCTTTCACGACAAATTGGGCTTGTTTGAAAATCCAGTCATATATTTTGGGCTAGTTTAAGCTTCTGAAGGGCGGGTTTTAGACTGACTTTGGGCTGGATATTTTTGTTGGACCTGGCAACCCTGGCTGGGATCGCTCACTTCAAACAGTCAACTCTAAGAGCCATTTGGGCAACCCTAAGTGGAAGAGTCTAATGGCTGATGACATAATTAGAAATATTCAATTTAGATTTTGATTTAAGATGGGTTTTACAGGCTAAAATATCATTTTTGTAGTGTATCATTTGAAATTATAAACGAATGAAGTTCTGCACTTAATTTTCCCATGAGGTGGAATGAACCATTGCAATGGTTGTTACCCAAGAAACTTAGCTGACCGTAAACAAATGTTATGACTGATTAGTTGCCCTTTTTTGTCCTATTTTCTTTCCAGATTTTGTTTTTCTTAGTCATATACTCTCACTGTTTGGACATGATTGTTGGTGCCTATCCTAATAATGGCCACAGATCTGACCAAGGCTAGGGTCACCGAGGGGTTGAACAGGGCTCGTGGTAAGGAGACGGATATCGATTTGGACAGAGTGATGGTTCGCATGTTCCATAGATGGCCGATTGCCCATAGATCAGCCTGCAGGATGGAGAAGGGGCAGGAGATTGCTGAGATAATAGAGCAGTGACAACATTCATACAACCATTAATACCACAAAAACTATACAGGAGCTTCAAAACGACACCAAATAAGCTCTTTATACATTTCACATATACATAGTAATGCTATATATATATATATATATATATATATATATATATATATATATATATATATATATATATATATATATACACAGGCTTTTATAAACAGAGATGGTTTTGAAAGAAATCTTAATTTCCTAAAATCCTAAATTTCATATTACTGTACACCAATCAGCCATAACATTAAACCACATAAAATCGCCTCCTGTGTCAGCACTCATTGTCCATTGTGCACTATAGTCCACCTTATTATCCTTTCACTCTGTACATCAATGGTCAGGACTCCCACAGGACCACCATAGTGCAGGTATAATATGTGGTGGATCATTCTCAGCTGTGACACTGATGTGGTGGTGGTGTGTTAGTGCGTGTTGCGGTATGCGGAGATCAGACACGGCAGAGAAAACATGTTTTATGATTTTGTAATATAACACTAGACATGAAGGCGCTTTGGATTTCTAGACCCAGAAATCATTTGTTTCTGGCTGCACAGCACTAAAGGGACTTTATGTAGGTTCATCTTGCAACTCAGATCTGTGGCACAAGAAGGTAGGAGGACAGAAACAGAGCTCTCAGCTCTGTTTGTTTGTTCAAACATCATTAAAGCAATATTTTTAATGGTTATTCACAAAAATGTGATGTCAGGAATAGATGCTGGGATGTTAAAAAAGGCAGTTTAAAAAGTCAAATGCTTTTCTTTCTCTTCTCACTTCGTTATCCTTGTGCGTAGCCTTACTACTCCTCACGTTGACATATTCTAGTGTATGTGAGTCTCAGTGTAGCAGAGGGAAATTGATTGCGGTGGCCTTAATTCTGGGAAAGTATTCCAGGGCGCTGAGAGAGAGGCGGCGAGGCGGAGGTTCTGAGACAGCCTGGCAGCTTTGGACGCACTGAGGCTGGGGGCATGGTTGGCAGCGTGCCCAGTTCCAGGCTGGAGACACGGTTAGGTGGATGAGGGCCAGGCTGAGCCTAAGGGCAAAAAAAAGAGAGGAGCCCGGTCCGGTCCCCTGACCGCTCAGAGACCCAGAGAAAGGCCACAATGCTGATACGAGGCAGAAAAGGGAATCGAGAGAGAGAATCGGCGGCGTGCATGTGGGAGCCGGGCGAGGGAAAAAAAAATCATAAATCATCATTGATCCATTCATTTATTCTTCCCCCTCCTCTCGGGCCAGCCTCACGCCTGGTGTATCCACAAATTAAACGCATCAATAATTAAAATCACGCATCAGGTGCACAGTGCCCATGGCCCAACAGCGAGCAGAGCCAACCAACAGAGCTCCTCTTTCTTCTTCTTCTTGTGCCGCAGTTTCCAAGGCAACAAACTTATGGTAGGCTACTTTCACTTCCCACTCTCTTTCTTTCACCCCGTCTCCCTTTATCTCTCTCTTGCTGAATCTACAGCGGTGGTGGTGACTCTCGGCTCCCAGCGATCAATCAGCATCTAGACAGGCAGGGGCTTTGATATCGCCGGAGAGAGAGAGAGAAAGAGAGAGAGAGAGAGAGAGAGAGAGAGAGAGAGAGAGAGAGAGAGGAAAGTTTCCCTTTGACGAGCATGTTCCATTGTGAGAATCCCCAGCGGCCTCTGACATCTGGTTCCAGTTAGCACCGTGACGCGCTTCCTGCCTGGGCCACGGTTCACAAGTCAAACACCACACTGAAGGGTGAGGAGCTCAAAACACACACACACACTCTAATATCATCTGCATGTGTGTGTGTGTGAGCCCTAAAGAGCATCAGAACCGTTCCAAACTACTTACTGTTGTATTTCTGTAGCACTTTTCTAGACACTCAAACATTTGGGACAGACATTAGAGTCACCTCAACCACCACCAGTGATCAGCATCCTCATGGATGATGTGACAACATCAGAACTCTCACCACACATTAGCGATTACAGATGGAGGACAGACTAAGCCAGGTTTTGAAGATGGAGTTGATTAGGAGTGGGGAATGCAGCTAGGAGATCAGGATAACAGTCCCACTCTTTCACCAAAGATCTTTTTCTGACCTGGACCTTTCGGTCTCCTCTGAAAAATGGTGCCATTTGGGGCTCGGTGAACTAAGGCACTGACACCATGATCAGAGGCATCTATGGTCATGCTGCTTGCCATCAACAGCTGGAGCCCTGAGTGAGCTGTGCTCTATTTGGGAGGGTAGACGGCGTTCTCTCGCTATCACTATTATGCATGTTTGCTGGCTCAGGCTTCTGCCAGCTGATCCATCAGAGCTGTGCTTTCCTCAAAGCACATTGGCTGCCCAGCGACGATGCATCATACGTTCAAGAAGAGGTGGTGGCTGACTTCACAATGCATCGGAGGAGGTTAGAGAGTCAGAGACTAGAGTCAAATGTTGGGAGAGTCCTAGGAGACAGGTGGGTTGATTGACAGGTCACGTCACACGCCGTCATCGCTTCGCGATGGTAGGCTGCACAGATGAGTCACTTCTCTCCAATGCTCTCTGTCAGCCTAGCACCTGATAATCCAGTCCACATCTTGATGTTATCCATCCAGGTTATTCTTGGTCTTCCACGTCTTCTGACTCCCTCCTCAAGTCCAGTCATAACACTTCATAACACTTACTCCTGATTGACAACTGATTGGGAAGAAAAATTGGGTTAAAAAAAGAAAAATGGCGCCATTTAAAGTGCCCATCACTAAACTAGTGCATTGGGATCCACACAGAAGTAGCATCTCCTGTTGTCCCACCAACTTTCCCTTGGAGGTCTCCCATCCAAGTACTAACCAAAGCCAGACCTGCTTAGGTTCAGTGGATCTGCATGTTGTGCAGATGTTTGGAGTGCTTTTTACTAGTTCGGTTATATTCTTCAGAAACTTCAAACAGACTTTTGCTCTCAAAGCGAGCAGCAGCAGCACTTCTTCATGACATTTTAGTGTTTTCACTTTAGCAAGATGTCAAAACTGCAGCAGCGACTCTTTATTGAGCAAGCTGGTGTTTACGTGAAGCTGTTAAGAAGTGGAAAAGTGTGACCCTCGAGAATGTGGGTGTGGAACGTATGCACCAAATTTAAACTGCACCCACACACTGAAGGGAAACCCTAAAGTCCGTGGGGGCGCACACACACACACAAACACACACACACATGCACCATGGATGGGGCTTGTGGGTAACAAAAGTGAGAATGAGGGGGAGAGACAAGAGTGCCAAAGCGAAAATGTCATGAGTATAGATATAGAACACAAGCAGGCTACAGAAGGGCTTGCCTGCGTCGGTGGCATCACTAAACACCCTCCAACGCATGCTGTTTAGCTTTGATCGCCACTGCGTTCACCCTAAACCTCACCTGGGCCCCCCCCCTGGCTCCAATCAATGGGGTTTCTTATCATATCATTCAAAGATCTACATCTGCAGATGGAAAAATATGATGCAACCATACAACTGTTACTATACCAAGTTCTACACATAAGAAGCTGAAAACCCGGTGACTCAGTGGCATCACACAGAACTCAGTACTGCCTACAGGTCCACACAGTACGACTTTCCACATCAATATTACCAAGTTACTGTACGGAGGCTGGACCTCAATACTTTACTCACTGTCCTCTATATTCTGAGAAAAGAACGTTATGTGTGTCGACACGGTTTGGACATTTATATATTAAGGGCATTATAGTAGGGTACCAGGTGAAGGGTGGCAGCATCTCAGAAACCTCTAACTTTACGAGATGTTCTAGACCTGCTGTAGTGAAGATGTACTGAGAATGAACTTCTCCTACACTGAGTGCCTCCCAACAGCATAACAGTGGTGCCCCATGGGCCATTGATGCCAGAGGGTAACTATGACTCCAGCGAGTGGTACAGAACACAGGAAAATTGTGCCAAGCATTATTAGGTAAATGGTCCTAATATTCTCATATATATATATATATATATATATATATATATATATATATATATATATATATATATATATATATATATATGGATGTGATGAGTGACTACACTCCTTTTTCTTAGACCATCATATGGAACAGAACAGCTTAAGGACCCAAGGAGATCCAGATCAGCTCTGGTGTAATATAACATAGACAGAAATAATTACTAGTTAATATTAATAATATACTAATAATAACTATTAATTGTTATTGGTAATAATAAAATAACATTGATATTAATATTCATTATTAATAAAATATTAATACATTATTAAATAATAAACTGTTAAAAAGCATAGAACATAAAATTATCAATGAAATCTGTGTTTCACCTTTTTAGTCAACTTCACTCCAACTCACTGCCACCAATTTTACACTTATGTTTGGAATGTATGGTCAGTAGACCTAATTTACACAGAATTATGCCTAGAATTATATAAACATATA
>BRDA01040084.1:0-7500 GCA_036984385.1 Crenuchus spilurus
CTAAAGTTAAACAGGCTTCAGATTGAGCTGCTTTGATTTCTGCTGATTCTAATGCTCGACTCGTCTCCTTTTAATACAACGAAAAAAAGGGAAAACATGTCTCGTCCCACCCCCAAATTACGTCCGTGCCTTCAGCTCATGAAGTCCTCTTTTTAAAAATCTCGACCGGCTTGGCTTTACAGACATGTTTCGTTTGTAAATGTCGTATTACTTTTGGATGTTTTCATGCCCAGCACTTCATTACAAATAACACACTGAGGTTTCTGTCCGTGTTTGTCCTCAATGAACGAAAATGCACATTTCAAATGCCCTGGGTTAAATTTACGTTTTGCCATCTTGCCTCTGAACATCATCACAAATTTAAAGAGAAGGGTATCAGGCAAACAAATGGTGTTTACCATGGCAACGAGTTTGCTGTGCATGTCTTCAAGATAAACGATGAGTACATCATCAGATAAGCTTAATCATCAGATTAATTTGTAATTGTTTTAAAATGTATTTATTTTTTACAAACGGTCCGCGACCCACCCAGAATCGCTGTACTAGTGCATCTCTAGAAATTATAATATTGAATATTAAAATGTATACAAAAAGGTGAACTGTCATATATTTTATGAGGGTGAGTCAGAAATCAGAATCAGAATCAGAATCAATTTGATCTGCTGCATCCATTGGCAGCAATGCCTTATCAACACTTTCTGTACTAGGTCGCTGTTTATAACTGCTGTGTGGCTTTAAACATGTTACATCAATTCATTTATGACTGCAGTGCAACAATTTTTGACCATCACATGTAAAGTATCATATTTATCATATAGTAATTTACTCAAACTCCAAATTAAACATTCTAATAATTTGAGATTCTGGATTTCTGATTGTCATGAGCTGTTCAACATATGAGTAAATTATCAGCATTAAAACAAAGAAGAGGCTTGAAATGTGTCACTTTGCATGTAATAAGTCTAAAATATACAACAGTTTACCTTTTTTAATTTAATTTTGAAAAACGATGAACTTTTTCACCATATTCTAATTTTTGGAGATGCACTCCTACGCTGTCTCAACAATATTAAACTGGCTAAACAGACCCAGTCAATGATATTTGCCATATTTATAAAGACATTTTTACATTTAAATTATTAATGTAATCAACAATTATTAAATATATTAATAATTTAAATAATAAAATTAAAATAATAAAGGATGGCACCACCACTTGTTTTGAGTTAGGAAAATCACGGAAAATGTATATGATTACCCCCATATTTGATCATTCCTTTTTCTGCTTTTCTTGCCAGTGGTCTACATTAGAAGACTGGTCAGCTTTTAGGTGATATTTTGAATTCTTACTTGGTGCCTTCAGTGCATTTGAAGTAAGATGAATTGAGAGTGACGTGACGGCAGCTGTGCTCTGCCATGTTTTCTGCTGTTCCTTGTAGTTTCAAATTATCCCTGTTCTGCTAAAGTCACTTTGAAGAAGTGTCCCCGCTCTGCCACCATGTTGGGAACGCCCCCTGGCAGCTGTTTTAAGACGAGCGAGATCAGAGTCCTATCTGTTTGAAAGAGTACTTATCAGTAATACATGATCTTTTCCTGTTTAGTAATGAGTAACGTACAGCGGGTTATTTTTTTGGAATAAAAGCCTGTATCTGGTGCTTGTTTTTAATGCCTGCTCTTATTTTGGCTGGCGTATGTTCTCCGGATGGTAGGAAGCTCTTCAGAGGTCTTTGAATGAGATTGTGTTTGGACGTGGTGGTGGTGTGTTAGTGTGTGTTGAGTAGATCAGACACAACAGAGCTGCTGGTGTTTATAAACACCTCAGTGTCACTGCTGAAGACAAAATAGTGCACCAGCTAAGCATCCTCTGATCACTCTCTCTCTCTCTCTCTCTATATATATATATATATATATATATATATATATATATATATATATACAGACCCATTCCAAAAAAATAGAATATCATGGAAAAGTTGATTAATTTCCATAATTCCATTCAAAAAGTTAAACTTTCATAAATTATAAATTCAGGGCCCACAATTTAAACGATTTCAAGTATTTATTTGTTTATTTTCACATAATTTGGCCTTCCAGCTCATAAAACTCACAAAAACAGGATTTCAAAAAATTTGAATACTGTGGAGAAATCAGCCAAATTTTGCAGGGCATGAATGTTTTAAACTGAGTGACACACTAATCATCTACTAAACTCAAAGCACCTGCACAGGTTTCTACAGGTGTCATTAAACTGCTTCAGTTTGGTTCAGTTTGGTTCAATAGTGTAGAATGGGGAAGCCACAAATGTTAATAGCTAAAGAGGCTGGCTGTTCACAGAGTGCTGTGTCCAAGCATATTAATGGAAAGTCTAGTGGAAGGACAATGCGATGTCGCATTGAGGCAATCAGCCTGTGGCATTGACTGGGAGTTATGGAAGCCCAGATTTCCTTGATGCTTGCTGTCAGCTCTTCTTTGTTGCTCTTCTTTGTATATATATATACAAAGTGTGTATATATATGTGTGTGTGTGTGTGTGTGTGTGTGTGTGTGTGTGTGTGTGTGTGTGTGTGTGTGTGTGTGTGTAAAGAGAATCTTTTTTATTATTAATATTATTATTATTATTTAAGTGCACATCTGGTAAGTAACTGCATGTTTATCACTGAATGTCACTTCAGGTCAAGTCGTGTCCAACACTTGCTGAACTGAAGATGGTCCGGTCTGTTTAGCATAATGGAGTACTTACTGTTTACAGCCTCCGGAGTCTAAGAGGAACAGTGAGCACTGAGGGTCTTTTTGAACAAGGACAGCCAGACCTCCACTAAGACAATTATGCCAGAGAAATCCCTCTCATCACTGTGGCGACCACAGTCAGGATCAGAGAGGGAGACAGACAGAGAGAGGGAGTAGTTGCTTGGACAGTGCTGGGCCCATAACAGGCAGTTTCATAAGCTTTAGATGGGTAAAGCGAGGAGCGAGTCATTAAAGATGAGATAGAAGCTGTGGAAATTTGAGACAGTATGGGCAACATAAAAAGGGACGGAGTTGGGGGGGGGTTGTGATAGTGGAGCGTGAATATGAGGCTCAGTGTGCGGTAATTGGGCTAATTGGTTTGGCCTGGTGTAGAGGCTGGGATGGCTGTCAGTAAACGTGTATGTGTGTGTTTGAATGTGTGTGTAAGAGAGATAGCGGTGTCTCACTCTCAGGCACTGCACCTTTCCAAGTCTTACACCCCTGGGCCTGAACCACACTAAAGTGGTTAGCCTAACACGCTTTTAGCTCCACAGTCAAATAGAGGCTGGGAAATGTTCTGATACCAAGACTACATTCACTTTATAAGCTCAGGTTTGATTTACTCATTTATGGCTCAGATTTAGTTCTTTGCTCAGATCTTTGATTTAATGGTTCAGCTTCATGTTCATAAAGCCAGGGTTACACTACACAGTATTTATCCTGATTTAAACCCTTATTCCCAGTCTTGCGGTGTCTGTGGTAGTTGGCTCTTGTCTTCTGCAGATTTATACACATTTGGAGAGAGAATTGATTAGTTTATGAGGCGTGCAGACTCCTAGTTGCGTTTAGTTTGAGTATAAGAAAACCTCATTTATGATCTTGTGTGTTTACCAAGGTAGTAACTTCAGGCTCCTGCAGGTGGCGCTGCATGAGCATGGTTGTGTTATAAATATCTGTGGGTTGTTTGACACAATTCATAGACTGGGAAGAGGTGGTACAGTGCCGTGAATGTCTTGTTTGATGTGTGGAAAATGGGTCAGAAATGCAGAAGTTAATGATTGGCTAAAAGGAGGGTTTGCATTTGGGCATCAAAGCCCAGAGTGTGAAGGAAGTAGCTGAATTTGCAGGTGTATGGGCGGCACGGTGGCTTAGTGGTTAGCACGTTCGCCTCTCAGCGCTGAGGTCTTGGGTTCGAGTCCACATCTGAGTAGAGTTTCCATGTTCTCCCCGTGTCTGGGGTTTCCTCCGGGGACTCCGGTTTCCTCCCACAGTCCAAAAACATGGAGATCAGGTGAATTGGCTACTCTAAAATGACCCTGGTGTGTGTATGTCTGTGTATGAATGTATGTATGTGTGTATGTATGCCCAGATATGGTTGGCCCTCTGTGCTGGGTGATGCCCCTAGTGTCCTCCAGGTGGACGGTCACTTCCGGTTGAGAGTATGCTGTGCGCGACTGGCTGCCGCTTCTCACCGGTGTGTGTATATGAAGTGTGTTGATTGTAAAGCGTCTTTGGGTGTCTAGAAAGGCGCTATATAAGTGTAATGTGTATGTATGTATGTATGTATGGAAGCGTACAGTCATACAGGTCTACCAGTGGTAGTAAAAATCCCAGTTTACAGGACATTATCATCCGAATTTTGGTCAAAAGAAGAAACAGACGGGGACTGCTTTGCTTCAAGAAGTCAATGCAGGTCCTTCACAACCAATTTTTGAAATATGACTCTATTCTCTCAGGAGAATTTCCTGTAGACAGAATTTGGCCGCTGCTGGTAGACCTGTATGACTGCACACTTTGACACACCTGCAAAATCATGCCATGCAACTTTTTTGAATGTGTTGAAGGCATTTTTCAATTTGTTCATATTTAATCAATCGAATTAAACACGAAAATCTTTTGTCTGTCAAATAAAAGTTCATGTGAATTCAGTTTTTATTGCATTTTTAGAAAGTGTCCCAACTTTTCTGGGGTTTGTAATATATCCACCCAATATCCCTTACCACAACATCATTTTATCCACTAATGTCCTAATGTTTTGTTTACCTGTGTGCTTGCTTGTAAGTAAAGTGAACTGATCTGAAAGCAAGCATACAAATAGGATGACAAATTGGTAAAAACATTACCGACTGGGCATAAACATTGCAGACGTAGCGTACTGAGCTTCAGTCCTAAGCCTGATCGCACAGCACTACACCAGTAAGAGTCCTTGGGCTAGACTCCTAACTCTACATAGGCCATCAAATGTAACACGACTGAAACTGTAGGCTGCTCTGAACGAGAGCGTCTGTTAAATGCCTGGAAATGTAAATGCATTATCCTGTGTTTGTATTGGTGGACTGGTCTTGATGGGGGGGGGGGGTGAAAAAGTAATGGCGCCTTTGTAATCACTTGATAGTTTGGCAAGTATTATTTTCACTTATACACACGGATGGATTCGTGAGTCATTAATTCATTTGAGTTCACCGTTTGATGCCTGTTATTATTTTGATGTTCTCAAAGTGTGTGTGTGTGTGTGTGTGTGTGTGTGTGTGTGAGAGAGAGAGAGAGAGAGAGAGAGAGAGATATTGGGGATGAGAGTGTGTTTGTGAATGATTTGATCTTTTCTTTGAATGAGGCCATACCTGTAAGTACTGAGACATGACAGGTCAGGCCTTTAGGGCATCAACACATGCGTACACACACACACACACACATTTGAAACAAAAAAAAAAACATAAAATGACTTGAAAGTATCCCCTTTTCTCTATACACCCATTTTTTCCCTTTTTCTGCACTCACACTGTTCCCCCCATCACTGTCTGATGTTTGTGTGTGTGTGTGTGTGTGTGTGTGTTCATGTTTGGGAGAAAACTGAAATTAAAAGGGAGAAAAACAAACTTTGCATTCTTTTTCACATAATTTATCCTCTTCTGAGCATTCTCTCTCTATGTCTCTCTCTCTCTCTCTTTCTCTCTCTCTCTCTCTCTCTCTCTCTCTCTCTCTCGGTGTGTGTGTGTGTGTGTGTGTGTGTGTGTGTGTGTGTGTGTGTGTGAGAGAGAGAGAGAGATCCCCAGGGGAGAACAATTAAAAGGGTTTCAGTGTTTGTTAATGAATTACAGTGAGTCATAGCCATGCACAGAGTCAGAAAGCTCTAAAACAGTTAAGAACCTTTATTGTCCCCATCTTCATCATAATCATCCTCATCATCACAAACAGTCCTCACACAGAAGCCAACTCTTATCCACAGACTTCAGGAGCGTCTATGTTACCTCTCAAAAATTTGGAAGCTGTGATAAAATCTACAAATACTGCTTCCAGGTCCTCTGTGTTGGCAGAAGGGTGAGGTAGGACACCGTCTCCCACAGTGTGATGATGATAAGCTTATTGGCTTTATTACAGGACGTCATGAGACTTACACTGTATGTCCAAATCTTTGTAGACACCCCTAATGCACACAATATGTCTAGTCTACCGCTCTCACAATCTCTCCCTCTGTCTCATTCTGTCTCTACTGACTCTTTGTTTCTCTCTAATTTCTCTCTCGTTTATTCTGTCTCTTTCAGTCTCTACCACTCTCACTATCTCTCTGTTTCTCTTTTTTCTCTCATTCTGTCTCTTTCAGTCTCTACCACTCTGTCTCTCTCTGTTTCTCTTTTTTGCTCTCATTCTGTCTCTTTCAGTCTCTACCACTCTCACTATCTCTGTTTCTCTTTTGCTCTCATTCTGTCTCTTTCAGTCTCTACCACTCTCACTATCGCTCTGTTTCTTTTTTTTGCTCTCATTCTGTCTCTTTCAGTCTCTACCACTCTCACGATCTCTCTGTTTCTCTTTTTTCTCTCATTCTGTCTCTTTCAGTCTCTACCACTCTCACTATCTCTGTTTCTCTTTTGCTCTCATTCTGTCTCTTTCAGTCTCTACCGCTCTCACTATCTCTCTGTTTCTCTCTTTTGCTCTCATTCTGTCTCTTTCAGTCTCTGCCACTCTCACAATCTATTTTGCTCTCATTCTGTCTCTTTCAGTCTCTACCACTCTCACTATCTCTCTGTTTCTTTTTTGCTCTCATTCTGTCTCTTTCAGTCTCTCCACTCTCACTATCTCTCTGTTTCTCTTTTTTGCTCTCATTCTGTCTCTTTCAGTCTCTACCACTCTCACTATCTCTGTTTCTCTTTTGCTCTCATTCTGTCTCTTTCAGTCTCTACCACTCTCACTATCTCTCTGTTTCTCTTTTGCTCTCATTCTTTCTCTTTCAGTCTCTACCACTCTCACTATCTCTTTCTCTTTTTTGCTCTCATTCTGTCTCTTTCAGTCTCTACCACTCTCAATCTCTCTGTTTCTCTTTTTTGCTCTCATTCTGTCTCTTTCAGTCTCTACCACTCTCACTATCTCTCTGTTTCTCTTTTGCTCTCATTCTGTCTCTTTCAGTCTTTACCACTCTCACTATCTCTCTGTTTCTCTTTTGCTCTCATTCTGACTCTTTCAGTCTCTACCACTCTCAATCTCTCTTTCTCTTTTTTGCTCTCATTCTGTCTCTTTCAGTCTCTACCACTCTCAATCTCGCTCTGTTTCTCTTTTTTGCTCTCATTCTGTCTCTTTCAGTCTCTACCACTCTCAATCTCTCTCTGTTTCTCTTTTTTGCTCTCATTCTGTCTCTTTCAGTCTCTACCACTCTCACTATCTCTGTTTCTCTTTTTTGCTCTCATTCTGTCTCTTTCAGTCTCTACCACTCTCACAATCTCTCTGTTTCTCTTTTCCTCTCAGTCTGTCTCTTTCGGTCTCTACCACTCTCACTATCTCT
>BRDA01040084.1:10000-16580 GCA_036984385.1 Crenuchus spilurus
AAGTAAATTAAAAATAATCCTTCATTGCTGCAATTCCTAAAATGTACAATTGCATAACTTGTTAGTTAGTTAGACGCAGTATCTTCATGAGTCACTATACAGGAAAAAATTTGAAGATTTAGACTTTTTGTATTGCTGAAATTTTTCATTTCAAAGTTTTTCCATGTCGCATTCTAAATATGACCAATATTTAACACTATAGATGGATTGTATATCAGAGGTTATGTTAATTGGTGATAAGTGGAAAAATGAATTGATATTTGAACTATTGAAATTCTGATTAAAAATACCAACCAATAATTTTTTGTTGTGTGGTTAAGCTTATACTGGGGAATTTTTCCTTCTTCTAGACCCCCCATAGTCAAATAGCGGCCTCCGGGCCTTTTTAGGCCCATTGGGCATCTATTTCTGGCCCGATTTTTTCAATCGCGCTGTCCGCTCTTATTTTGAAATCGCGCACCGCAATCTCAAGACAAGGCTGGGGATTGCCTCCATGGCAACAATAAACAGATAGCAGTAAAGCCCTCGGAAACGAGACAGTCACTCACTCGCTCAGCAGCAGCAACACGTTTACCGCAGTCGACTCACAAATGAGCATGTGCATCAGTGTGTCTGCCTGGCCATCACACCATTTCAGCCAAGGTTCCAAACATTGGCCAAAGACACAAGAGTCTATTTCTCACAGTAAGCTGAGAAATGTGAAATAGTTCTTGACACAGCGATGCAGTTTGTTAAACAAAGCACAAGAAATGGGCCTGAAGGCTATTTGCTTTGGATCTTGAACAGGGTTATGTTTGGTTTTATTTAGTTATTAATTTTAATTTATGCCCAAATGCAAATTATATTTTTATTTTAGGTATTTATTAAAAAATATATTTAAAAATATTTTTGTTTTGAATAAAAAGGAAATGTTATAAATGTTATACGTTATATTGTTATGATACGTAATCATACCCGGTCCCAATAAATGGCCCCTTGGGTCATTGAAAAAAAAATTGTGGCCCCTCATTTTTATTTGAGTACCCCTGTTCTAGACCCTAGAGAGTCCACCGATATCGGTTATCATATTAGACCTGAAAATTCCATATTGGTGTATTTCTACTTAGCACAGTTAACACAGAGTGTAGTTTATGCACAGCCTAGTTAATATGAGATGTTCATTTTCATGATGTTTATTTTTGTATTTATTTTTGCCACAGTATCATTTGACCATCAGTGATTAGCACACTATGTATTGGTATCAGAATCAAGATTTTGATATTGTGACAGCTCTACACTGATGTATCTCAACTTCACTTCTTTTTATATCCATCTGCCATGATCGATAAATTCACCTCGAGCGCTCCTGATCCATTTGAAATCCTTTTGCGATAAGATACGACATTAAAAAGAGAGAGGGGGCAAGAATATAAAGGAGGAGCCACGCACTCAAGGGGAAGATCTCGGAGAGGCGCTCGTGTTTTTTAAAAGCAGCGATGGAAAAGCGAGGAGATTTGAAAGGAGACGTGGATGTGTTTGTCATCTAAGACACTGCGGAGTGACAGTTTTACATTAAAGCGGGTCATTATATTTCCCCCGCCGCCACCCGAGATGACGTTTTTACAAAGTGACAACTTTTACAGTTTGATAAATCAAATTTATGCTGAATAATGCGCGTCAGGGCTGTCAGCCGAAGCCAAGCGCCGGCAAGACACACAGGCTCCACATTCAAATTTCATCCTATTAGCATTTAATTTCTCCGTAATCCTACACACCCAGCGCGCAGACATTATAACGCCAGCACACACACATACACACACCCGCTACAGAGAGCAATCTATATCCCTTTATAACTTCCTTACCATACAATTCGTCTTTCTTGACAATTAAGAGGGGCAAATCTAATAGCTGCGATATTGGAATTACACAATTTTTTGAGCGGTGTCAAAAACGCAAGTTTCCACTGCAGCTGTCAAATCTTCAATCCGGCAAACACACTTTCACAACACTAACTTTTTAGATGACTATGTTCATCTCTGCCATACTTAAAATATGAGTTTTCTTTCTTAATTGCGCTTTTTTTTTTGTTTTGTTTTGTTTTAGGCAGCGATCTTATCATTCCTTTGAAAAGGCCAATTCCCACCGATGTCACATTTGTTGATTTGAATTATGTTTTGTGATTTCAGACGCCGGCTGAGCAGGCCAAGGCACGACTCCAGCTAGTGCTACAGGCAGCAGGTGGGTGACCTTCTCTGTGCACTTAGAGTACCAGTAAAAGCTTTGAGCAGCCAAAAGGAGCAGGGCGGGAGCTTCGGTTCTTCAGTCAGGGCAGGTCTCTGGGGCCCTGAGTGGCTCAGATAAGGCGCTGACACTACGATCAGAAGATTGCAAATTCAAATCCTGGTGCTTGCAAGACCATGCAGTGCTACTACCATGCAATCTCCGCTGGCTCAGGTGTCTGCCAGCCGATCCATCAGAGCTGGGGATCCTGTGCTTTTTTTTGAGCGTTTTGGCTGCCCAGTGACGATGCATCAGCAGCAGTTGGAAATGACTCCTAAACTCAGGGGCTTTGCAAGTGTTTGGGAGAGTCCTATCGAATTGGCTCCATTGGGGGATAATTGGGTCAAAGATTTTCTTTCGAGTATAGTATGAGTAAGCACGTTTCCATGACAACTGAAGGTGCTGTGCAAGGAAACAAGTGGTAGAGGTTATATAGGGATCTAATCCGGTATTTGCTCTGAGCAGAAGTGGGAAGAGTTTGTTTCTCATTAGTTCAAACATACCAAGCTGGACAGTCCTCTGCTGCCATGTTTGTTTTGGTCGGATGAATTGGAACAGAAACATGTGGCTCATTAGTGTTACATTAGTTAGTACCTTGTAATTAAATGTCGTACTAAACATTGATATATTCATTTTAAGATTTATCATTTGTATTACCAAACTTTTAACAGCAGGTTTGTCTTAGAAATCTGGCATTGAGAGTGAGGAAGAGTCAGGAACTGAATCTTCAGATTTCAGATTTTATTAGAAGATGATGACAAGCATAGATCAAGTCTATCACCAATCCAGTCCAACACATAGTCTTTGGGGTTTAAATAAATAAATATTTTTGGAGGATGGATGGATGAAGGTTGTAAAGAAGGAGGTTGAAGGGGGAATGTCAGACCAGACTGGGTAAAACAGGCACAGCCTAAATGTAAAACAGGCATCGTTTCATGTCTGTAACAGAGAGGTTCTCTATGTCTGTCTATCCATTGCATATTTTATACAGTGACAGAGAACCAGATAGCACACAGAAAGCATAGCGTACATTGTAACACCTCTGACAGCAGGCCTCAACAAGCTTTCTGATTCAGATTTATGTCACATGGGGTCTTTTAAGTTCAAAAGGTCATTGTGAAAAACATACAGGTTTTAGACAATGAAACTGAAACAGCTGGTTTTAGACCACAATAATTTATTAGTATGGTGTAGGGCCTCCTTTTGTGGCCAATACAGCGTCAGGTTGTCTTGGGAATGACATATACAAGTCCTGCACAGTGGTCAGAGGGATTTTAAGCCATTCTTCTTGCAGGATAGTGGTCAGGTCACTACGTGATGCTGGTGGAGGAAACCGTTTCCTGACTCGCTCCTCCAAAACACCCCAAAGTGGCTCAATAATATTTAGACACAAAGGCTTGCTGTCTTGGTCACAGATGCGCCAGCAAGACGTGCACCAACAATTTGTCCTCTTTTGAACTCTGGTATGTCACCATAATGTTGTGTGCATTGTAATATACTATATAACTGTGCTCTTACCTGCTAACTGAACCTTCACACTCTGCTCTTACTGGTGCAATGTGACATTAATGAAGATTGGCCACCAGACTGGTCCAGTTTAGCCATGAAACCTCCCTCACTAACATGACAGCTGTTTCACTTTCATTGTCTAACTTCTGTATATTCAGTGAATTATGCCCACACTTTTGACTGGTATGCTAAATTATGATCATTATAGGGTTAAAAACATGCTCCAAATTCAGCGAGATTGAGCCATTACGTATTCCTTTTTGTGTCATGCTGTAATAAAATGACGCTTATCCAGGTTCAGCCTGCAGTGGCACATTTTCTCAGATCAGTCTAGACACGCGCAGTCACTGGGCTCTCATTCATATTGAACAGGCAGAGCAGTCCTGTCAGGGGAGAGTAAGACATCCCCGTATGTGGTGCTGCGAACCTGACTGCACACTCGAGGGGGAACGAGCGAGTGTGGGTTTTATCTCACTGAGATTACACCAGCTGGACAAGCTCCTGTCACGTGCATAAGAGCAGCACTCTTATAACCGGACCGGTTCTCACTTATGCCGTTCTAACTTTATTTGTGCTTTATGACAATGACCTGACTGATATAATGATAAAATCAGCTGATGTGACAATTCTCATCATTTTTGTATTGAAAAAATATCCAAACCAAGCACCACTATTTATAAGAATGTAGTTTCTTCTGGCCGATTTGATTTGATGCAATACAGGACTCACGATTCAATATTCTGCGCTATTTTGATGTGATTTTATTCTCTGACATTCTCATTCTTTTTTATGCCTTTTGGCCTTTGGAGATTTCTCCATCGTCCAAGTGCCTCACCAACATTTACACAGATTTTTGTCTCTGCCCCTTGGCCACCTTTTTCCCCAAAATGCATCAGGCTGGTTTAGATATTCTTTTCCAGACTTCTAACTTTGAATGCTGTGCTGATGAAAGGTTTTCTTCAGATGACATTTCAAGGTCATATTTGTGGAGGTTAAAAATGTCCAGCCTCTCCCTGTTAACTGCCATTTCTTAATTACATTACAACTGCAGGAAACAGCCACTCAAAATGCTTTGCTATCTTCTTAGAGCCTTCTCCTGCTTTGTGGACATTTATTATTTTACATTTAGAATGTTAGGCACCCGCTCAGAGGAGCAAATGGCTGCTGATTGTAGGGACTAGGTTTGGGGAGTGAAAGCATTTATAAAACTGTGAAATTTGCATCACCGGACATTTCCCAAGACCTTGTTAAATGGTCCAATAGTTGTCATGGTTCTTTAACTTGTTTGCATTTTGGAGATGAGTTCATCTTCTACAATATTAACATTTAACAGTAACTAAATGTTACATGTGTTACTACTGATTGCTTTAAATAAAATAGATGGGCTCAGGGAAGGGCAATACAGTAGTCAACTAAGCCCAGGACAGGGCGCCAGTCCATCGCTGGGTGACACACACACACACACACACACACACACACACGGACAATTTTAGAGTACCCAATTTACCTGACCTCCATGTTTTTGGACTGTGGGAGGAGACCCTGGAGGAAACCCACGCAGACACGGGGAGAACATGGAAACTCCGCTCAGATAGGGAATTGAACCCAAGACCCCAGCGCTGAGAGGCGAACGTGCTAACCACTATGCTAATAGCTAAAGTGGTTTAAGCTAAGCTAAAACTATACTAATATAGTATTCCGATGACACCACACAATCATGTTGGCCCCATTTTGGTCGATAAGGTCAAGCTTGTTCAGCAGGCAAATAGGAGACTTATTATGAGATAATCTTGAATTAGTATTGATTTATTTCAATTTTTTGTGGTGACGACATGTGTTGTGTATGTTTGCCATTACTGATCCAGCAAATGCATATAATGGTGCCCCTCTCACCCCCCACCAAATACCCATAATGGTGGAAGTCGAAGGAGGGCAGAACTTATACTTCTTAGTAATAATAATATTATTATTAATAATAATAATAATAATTAACTACTTAATCACATATGTGGTTGTTACGTGTGTTGTACTTTACCAACCTCTGCTGAAGGTTAATAAGAAAACACTTCCTCTCCACACTCATCTTAGTGACCAAACACTCATATTTTATATTCATTACTGCGACATATTTCAAGCTTAAGCAAGGCACCTAACCCCCTAACTGCTCCCCGGGCACCGGTGGATAAAGGCTGCCCACCACTTCGGGCACAAATTCTCACAGCCTAGTGTGTTCACTAGTGTGTGTGTGTTTCACTGCACGAATGGGTTAAATGCGGAGGTCAAATTCCGTTGTGTGAAAAATCACATTGGCTACATTGGTTGATCTTAATCTTAATCTAATCTTAAGTAAATAACTATACAAACAGTATCAACATTAAAACATAAAAAGGCACAAATCAACTTTTTCCAGCATATTCTCATGTTTTAGATGCATTAGTATCTTAATCACACAGAGTGCCACAGTTGAAAGTTAAAATTTGCCTACCAAAATAGTGACACACCCTTTTTATGACATACAGTGGTAACACTACTTATGAGTTTAATCCGTGCAGGAGCCGAGCTCGTTAGCTGGTTTGCTCGTTAGCTGGATGCATTTTCCCCATAAGAATACATGTAAAACTGATTAATCCGTGTCAGCCGGCCAACATACAGTATACTTTAATATGCTAAATAATGTGTTTATACGGGTTTTTTTTTTAAATAAACGAGACAACGATGGTGCGCGTGTAGGCTGGCGGCTAAGGAGGACAGGAGGACGGGCGTACGTGTATGGCATGGTTACACTTATCATATGAAAAGTAAAAGTAAAATG
>BRDA01040086.1:0-17187 GCA_036984385.1 Crenuchus spilurus
AGATGGGGACTCGAACCCAAGACCTCAGCGCTGAGAGGTGAACGTGCCTAACCACTAAGTCACCGTGTCACCTTTTTCTACAGCATCCAACACATCATCTGTTAGAATTGAGTTTTTATTTGCTAATATATTCCAGACATATGTCACTGTTATGAGATAATCAGAGCTATTTACTCCCTCTGTAAGTGTAATTAATGTTGTGGCTGATATATGTACATGAATTATTTCTTTTTTTCAGGAGAAAGTAATTTTCTCTTTGTGAGAGAGTGATATTTTAATTTAGTGCATAAGGATTTGTCTACATATTGCAGCAGTAATCTATAATAAACTCCTTCTTTTTCGGCTACTGAATAAACTCCTCCAGAGTTTTATTACTTTTGATACATTTCTACCACATACATTTAAAAGGACTTGATTAACATGAAATTTAGTTTGAAAATAATCATAAATCAGTCATAAGCCATTTATGGACAAACTAGATATTATCAGTCAAATCATGTTGCCTTGGTTTCTGGCAATTTGAGTTAAAAATAAAATATTTGATGTCTTCATTCATCCATACATTTGGCCTATAAGTGCAAGTACAGTACCAGTCCAAAGTTTGGACACACCTTAATTCATTATTTAAAAAATGGCCTGTATTGTAGATTAATACTAAAGTTATACAAACTATGAATAAACACATCTGTAATTATTTAGTAAACAAAAATGTGTTAAACAAACCAGAATATGTTTATATTTTACATTCTTCACAGTAGGCACCTCTTGCTTAGATGCAGCTTTCTTGGCATTTTCTCAGTCAGCTTTATGAGGTAGTCACCTGGAATGGCTTTCAGTTAACAGCTGTGTCTTGTCAGGAGCTCATGACTTGCATTTCTTGTCTCTTAATGTGTTTGAGACATCTGTTGTGTGTCTACTCTGAAGAATCTAAAACATGTTTTGGTTTGTTTAACACAAGTTTACTACATGATTCCTTATGTGTTCCTTCATAATCTGGATGACTTCAGTAATCATTTACAGTGTAGGGAGTATGAACACTGTATACAGGGACAGATCTTTACCAAATGAGATATAGGATATTTTCTTTATTTGAAATCATTTTAAATGCATATGCGGATGTTGATGAAGATTATAACATTATTTGAAAGCATCAACTGTATTTGAAGCTCTATATTAGGCATGACGCACATTGTTACTCATAAACTTGAAGCCGGTATATTTAGAGGGTAAATATTTAGTTTAGTTTCAGACAGCACATGGTCTTGTTTACTCGCTCTCTTGTTTTCCTTCTGATTTTTCTCATTTTTTCTGAGGTGGTGGTTCAGAGCTTTTCCTGTGGGATGCCTGTTTGATGTGGAATTATGGCTCCAGGAGTTTATGAGCGAATATTTAAGCTTCCGTGGTGAAGGAGTAGCTTACAAAATGGCTCCTCTGTCTTGCCTACAGACAAGTCAGTCATCTCGCTATGAAACCTCTGCTCTATGTGATATACTAGGCTAACGTGCTTTGCTGCTTGTGTACTCATTTTTATTAAATCAAAGGTGAAAAGTGAGATTTAAACATTGACTGCAGCGTAACATCTTTGAATGGTCCTCACTGTCTTGCATGTACGTGTTTATCTTTGCTTAAAAGCCCAGGTGTGTGCGTATCTGCGATGCCAAAAATACCTTCAGTCAATGCACATATGGAGCAGAAGGTCAGTCTTGAAGGATCTCTTTAGACAGCAGCGGAATATGCACCTGCTTTCTACTGGATCATTGGATGCTTCTAATACCTGGAACCCTAATGGAATGAAGGGAATCTCTTAATTTCAAGGTGGAGAGGATTAAACAGGGGAATCATTTCATGCTACGCCCTGTTGTGTAAGCAAATATCTTTGGAGACATCAAGCACGTCAAAAGGTCCAAATCCTCCCTCCCAAATCCTCTCACCACTAAAAAATCTGGATGTTCCTTTTTGCTCCCCGCTCCAAAACTGCTGTGCTCTTCACCATGTGTAGTGTGCGGATAAGCTGGTGAGGAGTCAGCTTCAGTCTGGTTGCATAAGAGCTGACTTTATCACTGCATCACAACTAGGAGATGAAGTTGCTCTAGAATGTGAAGATGAAGAACTGCTAAAGAAGGATGTCTTAACCTATTCTCTTTACGTAAATGTCCAAATGACATGTTTTCATCTTTAATTGACTCCCATTAACAGCCAATAACAAACTGCTTTTAGGTAACATCTGCCAAATGTTGTAAATGTAAACATCATGATTTGAATGCCCAGTGTTTATCAAAAGATGACATTTTTGAACATAGCACATTTCGAGGCTACACTACTAATGTTTAGAAATCTTCACATTAATGACATTTATATGATGTTGCATTTAAGCACTGTCTGTTAAATGAATGTTTAAATCGGAAATAATTGTACATATTTTCTACATGCTTCAGATTTAATGTTTTGAGTCGCGGACTACTTTGGTGGGTGGGGGGGCATGTCCCCTGCACTTTTTCAAAAGGTAGTTTTGGTCCCCTGCAGTTTTTACTTTTTAACAAATCAGTGTTAACACTATATTAAATGGAGACGGGTCGAGCACTAGGACCCAGGGGAAAACAGCCACTCAAGCTGAAGCTTGTTTTCCTATAGAGCACTGACAAGCTCCTGGATTGGCTCTGCCATTTCTTGCTAACGTCCGTACCTGCTGTCACTCCAACTGGTTGTAAACCGCTGTTTGGTTGGGAGTCTGTTCAAATGCCACTGTAAGTTGTTAACATGTTGTGCGTTTGAATCTGTGTCTGGGTTTGGAAGCTTTGAATGAGTTTATTATGCTGAAATGTTAATAGTTAACCTTTCTGTGGTCTTTGGGTCAAATTGACCCGTTAACTGCTTATTTTTACTCACAAATGAGGTATAATTTTATGTAAATGAGGCCTGTTGATAATACATTCCAAAAATAAGTGCAAAGTTGGTGGTAATTGTTTGGAGTGAAGTTGATTAACAAGGTGAAACTCAGAATTGGGTGTAAATTTGATGCTGCATGCTTTACAACCAATCAAGCCAGAAAAGGAACAGTGAAGTTAACAGTAGCAATAGAAGACTAGAAGAACTACTAGAAAACACAGTGACCTGGAAGAGTTTGAGTTTTATTAAATGTTCAATTTAATAATTTATTAATATTTAATAATGGATTAATTTATTAATGGTTATTATTAACATTGATATTTTATTATGAATAATAGCTATTAATAGTTAATAGTATATTATTAATAACAACAACTAATAATTATTAATACAATATTAGTAATAATATTAAACAATAAATAATTATTTTATTTATGTTCAAGCCCCCCGTGATCAAGCCAGTCCCCCCTACCTCTGAAATCAAAATTTAGTCACAGTTTTTGTCCAAATTTGACTTTTTTAGAACTTGAGCTGTGTATATAAAACAATTTAACTCAATAGTCACCTACATTGGCCTAGTTATTGGCTCTGTCAAAATACATAGCTGAATCCAACTGCACTCAAATGCATCCAGATCTTAATTAAGGTGCAGAGTACTTAGAGTAGTTTAGGACACAGTACAAAAGTGAAAGTGCACAATCATTGAAAAGTGTGCTTGCGCACTTAGGAATTTTACCTCTTCATTTCACCCATCCATGCAGTGAAACACACATACACACGCTAGTGAACAGTAGGGGGAAGTGAGCACACATACGAGAAGCAGTGGGCAGGCTCTATCCACAGTGCCCAGGGAGCAGTTGGGGATTAGGTGCCTTGCTCAAAGGCAAATCAGTCATTTCCTTTCAGGGAATCAAAGCAGAAACCTTCTGGTCATAAGACAAGGTCTGCCATCTTAGACAACTGATTCAGAGTTGAAAGCGCTGGTCTACAATCAGTTTTAAGTGATGATGACCATCATAAACATGGATGCATCTGATCCAAGATCTGTCTTTTACCAGCCCTGCTGCTGCCTGAACTGGCTACCTAAAATTGTTAAGATTTATACATTCTTATAGTAGAAGTCATACTGTGTCAACATCAACTAGTGAGACTATAATAGTCTGTGAAACTAAAAATGTGGATGTGGTTTGAGCAAGTTAGAGCAGTTTGGTTGTGTTTTGACTGAATAGCCTTGCAGTTCCTGTTCTAACCTACAGAAGCAAACTTTGGAACATGTTTTGACTGTTTACCTGCACTGGGTAAGCAGAAAAATATATAAATATAACTTTTGGTTGAAGTATTATTTTACTATTTAATTTTGTGTTTACTGTAAGTGACTAGTTTTGCTTGTTTTCTTGCCCAAAGGCTCTCTAGCCCCATACCAAGTTTCACATTTGTAGTTTTATGTTAACATTCAAGTGTATACCATTTCTCAAATGAGCAAAAGCACAGTGCACAAGACCACACTCAACCCTTTCTGAAAACCATGTCAAAGCATATTTGACCACAAATGTATCATTATATGCTAGACAAGACTGAGATCTGTGATGTCCTACAAGATGAGTGGCACTTTGCTGATTCTGAAGTGAAAACCATCCATGTTTATGAAAAACCTCCTGTCTCATTCCACAGTGTCTCTGAAGGTGATAATGAGTCATATATTGCATGAGGGAATTCATGTATTTTTCATTCATTTTCACCAGAAGTTCTGATATACTGAGGCAAAATAAGTCTTATAAAGAATGACGCATTTGCTTCTTTACCCAAACGACAGGGAATAACTTTAATACTAACGAAGACATGGTGACAAAATGTGGATTAAATATACCTCAGTCTGTGAAACAGATTGATGTTACATGTGCTGAAAGTGTCCACCGTCAGTGCCCAACCATGCTTCAACCTGACACTCCATGCTGTAAAAGGTCATCCACCAACAAAGGTTTTCTACTAATAATTCTGTTGTTTCCAACCTGCTACAGAACGTCCTGTTGCTCATTCTGAATTGAGGATGTAACCTCCTACGTTTGCACCATGAACAATCCTCGTGTACAGTGTACCGAGACATTATGCCTGGATTGTTGCACAATTCTCAGGGTAGAATAACCAATGTCCCATGCTGAGTCCATGAAGATAACTGAGGACTTTAATGTCTCACTGCAGTGGCAGGTGACCAATGGAGACAGCTGGACAGGCGCCGGCCTCTACTCCGACAGCCACGGATATTAGTTGTCAGAAATTAACATCCGCCTACCCACATTATAATCATTCATGTCAGTCTTTTTCACACAAACTGATGTCTATTTAATCCAAATTTCATCACCATATCTTCATTAGTATTAAAATTATTCATGGTCATTTGGGTAAACAAGCAAATGGGATACACTGTGTATTCCTAAGCTTTCCTTTTCTCACCTGTTTTTTTGGAGAAGTTTCATCACTGAATACAGGCACACTATTGTTCTTCCAGATCAAGTATGTCAGGTTCTTGCACTGTGGAATGAAATCACTTCTAGAGAGGAAAGTCCCCCTCCCCCTTAAGACTTGGGTCTCAGGTAATTTTGTGTGAAATGGCTTTCAGATTCATTGGAGTCTGGGAATGTAAGCCACCATAATCGTTCCAGCATTGTGACATTTCAGGCGAAGGGGAGATTACAGCCTGAAAACTTTGTCCTCATATGGGAGGAATGTGATTAATTAAAAAGCACATGTTGTGGGTGGGTTCTTAGAGAGGTTTTTGTGGTATAGCTTGTCTCCTGTCTTTTAGCATTTCTGTTTTTTTCGCCTCCCATAACCCCCTCTCTTCTTTTCGCAGAGAACATTCTTTCTTTTTCAGCGAAATGGTCTCTGCAGTAGACTGGAGTCTGGCAGCACTGTTACTTGCTGAGGTGTATAAGGTGATCAGAGATAAGATTTCAGACACATTCCTCAACAGTGTGCTTGCACTGGCCTAATTTGCTTTGCAAGGAAAATATTGTCTGGTGCCACATCAACACAGTGGTGCATTTTATGAGCTTGAGCAAAACATACAGGATTGGAACGTTTGGTTATGCACATGAAATTTTGGTTAATGCTTGCTTAAAGTTATTCCTGGTTTTTGTTAATGTCTGTGTATTGTGGTGATTTATGATGTTTCAAAACTATGCATTTGATTCTTCCTTTAGAACCCTGCTTACCAAACATAAATTGATATCTTAAAATATTGGAATATGCTAGGCATTACAAACAAGTGAATAAAAAATGCTTAACAGGAAAAGGTTTGCTATTTTTCCCTGTTTAATCTGTAAGTGCTGTGCTATTGTGGCTGAATGTGATCAAATTCTCACAGCTATTTTCCAACAGTGTACAGGCTTCAGTATTTCAGTAACACTGATGTGGTGGTGTGTTAGTGTGTGATGTGCTGGCATGAGTGAAATGAGTTTTTAAACACTGCCTCCCAGTCCACTTTACCTTGTTGGGCCATCTTGTAGATGTAAAGTCAGAGACTTTAGCTCATCTGTTGCTGCACAGTTTGTGTTGGTCATCTTATAATGTTTCAATGGTGGTAACAAGATGCTGCCCACAGGACACATTTTTGGTTGGTAGACTATTCTCAGTCTAGCTGTGACCCTGAACTGTTTAACAACTCCAGCTGCTCATTTGTGTCTGATCCACTCAACACACACTAACACATCACCATCACATCAGTGCAGTGCTGAGAATGATCCACCACCCAAATAATACCTGCTGGGGTCCTGGTTAGTGAAGAACAGGGTGAAAGGAGGTTAACAAAGTATACAGAGAAACAGATGGAGAACATATGACTAGTTGATTATATACAGCAACACTGAAAATCATTACGGTGGCATATATATGCTACTCTGTGAGTCTTGTGCAGCATCAAATAATTAAAGTTAGGTCATAGGAAGTAGTGACAATATGCTTGCCGCTTTTCCTGCTTATCTGTTACCGGCGATACAATTGCTTCAGGGCAAGTACATTCATTTGGCAAATTTGATCTACACTAGTATACGGTGCCTGAAGTTGTTGCTGCTGGTATAAATACCATAATAACAGCACTACTGTGCTAATTTTATCCTGGAAAGGCTTCCCTGCTCAATTAACATCCCGCTGAATTGGCAACATGCCAACATCAGACGCACATCCTTCTACAAAGCAATCAGTGTCAAGTGTAGGAAGATGCACCCTCTGTAAGTGATGATATCAGGACGTAGGCATATCATACAAAAGTCTTTGGTGCACTCGCAAAAATTCAGCAGAAACAAAACTAACCAGACCAAATCTGTATTTTGAGTTATTATGTAAACTATTAAAATAAAGTTATTCCAAACTTTTGAGTATGTATAAAACATACTTGTACACAGATGGATATTGGTATAAATGAATATTAGCATGTGAGTAAATTTGCTCTGTAATAATTTGTACAAATATCATTGCTGTTGAGCCTTTTTACACCAGCCATACCAAATGTACTCTGTACCCAAGAGCTATTCTAAGCATCAACAACAGCAGCTTCAAATATTAGTCTGACAGATAAATGTCTCCATAAACCTACACTTACCTTTCCCCAGTCTAGCCACACAAGGAGAAAGTATCTGGTCTTTGGGAAAACCAGTTGGACAGTGGAATGCCACCCATGTTATTTTGCAGTAAAATTTCTGCCAGATTTTTTTTCTCTCGATGCCTTTTATAGAGAGGTGATCTAAAAACAGTACATTCACTGCCAGAAATGTGAGTGAAGTGTGGAAAAATGTGTGCTGCAATCCAATAACTACCCAGCCCAGACGGATCTGTGATTTTTACTGCACACCACGTCTGAACAGTGCCAGGCATTCGAAAAAAGGCCTAGCAGAGTATGCAGGCAATGAGAACAAGATGGAACAAAAAACATGATATCAGGATGGCACTCCAAAATCAGTTTTAGTGCTGTCCGTAAATACCATAAGAGAATGTATCAGCTATCATATAAGAATTACAGAAAAATCAGTACACACATCATGAACCTATACACTTATCAGCATATACACTTATTTGGACCACCTCCTTGTATCTACACTCATTGTCCATTTTATCAGCCCCACTCACCATGTAGCTGCATTTTGTAGTTCTACAATTACAGACTGTGTAATTTCTTTGTTAGCCCCATTTCACCCTGTTCTTCAATGATCAGGACCCCCACAGAGCAGGTATTATTAAGGTGGTGGATCACTCTCAGCACTACAGTGACACTGATGTGGTGGTGGTGTGTTGTGCTGGTACGAGCAGAGCTACTGATGTATTAAGCACCTCAGTGTCACTGCTGGAGTGAAATAATGCACCAATCCAAACAGCCAACAGTGCTCAGTGGGCAGCATCCTGTGACCACCAATGAAGAACTAGAAGTTGACTTATTATTTGGTATTATATTCCCAGTATATATATAATATACAGTATATATAAAATGGAATTTTGTAACACACACTCATGAGTCTAAAGTCACCAAACCCAGTGCTATGCACTAGTTAAACCCCCAGGAACAGAGCAGTGGAACATTGTTCTCATACATTACCTTTAGTATGATCTGAAGTGGGGTTTGTGATCATGAACTAATCAGAACATCAGTATCTGATTTCAATAATAGTGTCATGGGTGAATGAAATCAAATCCTCATTGCAATGTTCCAACATGTGTAAAGCCATCCCAGAAGTGCAGAGGGTCATACTGTAAAAGGGGGGTGGGTCTCTGTTAATACCTTTAGTTTCTGAAGAAATGCTTTATATATATATATACAGCACTGTGCAATGGTTTTAGGCTGCAGCGAGAGTTAAAAAGATCTCATTTTAGTTTACTCAGAAAAACACTAGTATTAGAATATAAATCACAGCAATACAATAAGTAATAAATCAGGACATAATTATGTTAAATCAAGTGTGCTGCTGATAGATTCGAACAAATCCTTGTGATGGCTCAGAGCCTCAGTGAGAACATCTGGAACCAAACTTGAGCACATAAAATTAGAATGAACATAAGTACAGCAAATAAACTTGATGATCTTGATTTGTAGATGATACCTTGTGAGCTAGTTTGAAGAAGTTCATCACATGGATTTGTTAAATTAATCGTCGGCACACTTGCTTATCATAATGAAGTACAGATGATCAAATCAGGTTTATTAGCAGATCAAGACACTATATATATATATATATATGTAGTAATAATAATAATAATAATGATAATAATGATAATAATAATAATAATAATAATAATAATAATAATAATAATAATAATAATAATAAGTGCTGTCATGTTGATTCTACTGCATGTGCTGTTGACCATATGGGTAGGGTCAAACATCTCATTCCTTATTACTCTGATTGTATCCATTTACCGGTATCAGATTGCTGACCATCAACCATCAACTGTATTCTCATATATGCTTTCTGTTCTACTTTTCATTGTTTTCACATTAATAAAAAATACAGTAGACAATAGTCTGAACTGTTCCAGTCTTTGTTTGAAGAGACAAATTACATTTGTATGTTATCATCCTTGTTTTACTTTAAGTGCCAGTCAGTGTCATATTTCCTGACTGCAGAATCCATTTCTGTGAATGATTGATCCAAGTAGACAAAAGCTTTCCACCACTTCAGTATTTTACATTATTTTTATTAACGTTTTCAGTTTGAGTTTAAAGTTATTGCTCTTTCCTGTTGTTCAGACTTTTGTCTTCTTCATACTGAGCTGAGGTCACATCTTTTGACTCTACCCAGATAGCATATGGATGTGGGCCAATTCTGGCTGAGAAATGGCACTGCTGGCCCACTGTCGGCATGGCAAACTGCATGTGAGCCAAATGTGGCCCTTTTCTCAAAAATACACATTTGGCACATATGTATCATAACAGATGTGGTCCAGTTCTGGCAGAGATATGACAGTGCTACCTACATATGAGCCATCAGTGGCCCACATATTAAAACACCTATTTGGCCCACATGTTCTAAAACAGATGTGGTTCATTTCTGGCAGAGATATAGCAGTGTTTCCTACATTTGGCGTATATGTGGCCCTAATCTGGCGTATTTGTGGCCCACATCTTGCAACCAGGAGCGGTCCACCCAAGTGTCATCAATCCTTGTGTCAAGTGACCCAAATTAAATGGGGGATGAGGGCCAGATGTGGGCCAGAATAATTTTGCTATCAGGGATGTTCTTCAACTTTCCTTATAAGAAACTTCATGTCTTCCTGACTTTCTGATGAGTGTTGCATCGTCCACGTATCAAAGGTTACTGATGTTTCATCTCCACCACTGTTGAATCTTTCATCATTTCCCTCCAGCCCTGCTTCTCTCATGCTATGTTCAGTCTTCAGGTTGAGCAGGTATGGCGACAGAATGCAGCTTTGTCTAACACCTTTGCCAACGTGGAACTAGTCTGCAGCAGAGTAAATATGATTTGTCTTAAAGCTGATTGCTTTTGAGCTGTTTGGGGCTTGAGTGAACAGTGCAGAGCTGACAGGTAGATGATTGCACTGTTACACTCACATGCTGCATCTTGTCTAAAACAGCTATGTTTGAAATTTGAACATCTTTACAATATGAGGGTGAACAAAATCATTTTCAGTTGCTTGATAGATGACACAGTTAAGCAGGTGGGAAGATTTGTTCTTGTCCACAGTGGAGTCTTTGTGTGTTTAAAGTCCCACTTTGTACATCTTAAAATACATAAAATATTAAAAAATTTATATTTGGAGCTCATCAATGTGTATGTCTCAGTACTGTAGAGAATGTAGACACTGCTGATGATTAAGTTTATCCTTAATTGGACAAAAAACTTTTAATCCTTACCACTTAAATTGACCTTTTCACTGAGAAGGTCATGCGTGGTTGCTTGAGTATCATAACACCCCGAGAACATATAATTACCTCATTTAGCTGCTCATTTATTTCAGTTTGAACAGATTGTCTATTTTACTTTTCTTTCAGACCTCTACCGGCATTCGGAAGATCTTGAACTCTGGACATAAAAAGACTTTATAAACACTGCCAGATTTACACTCGTCTTAAAGGAAGGAACCAGCAGAAAAGGATTTGTTTGATACTTTAGTTTAGAACGGGAGCTGCAAATTGTCTCAATAGTCTCCCAAATTGCTTGTTCATTTCCATGAAAATACATCAAAACACATCTGCATTGACACAGACTATTCAGTGTGGTTTAAGACATTGTATGATGTCCCTCTATTACTGGCCACCTTTAAGTTAATCTGGACTCTAATCACTGCTACCACTAATTTTATTATTACCACCATTAATCGTCATCATTACCACCACTTCTATCAGTCTATCAGTACACCTGAACATACAGTAACTACAGCCTTATGGGACAGCAAGATGACTCTATCAATAACTTATAAGTATTTGATTAGAGGAGGATGGGTCCCCTGATGTCTATTTCCTTCCTCCAGTACGTTTTTTTTCTTGCCACTATCGTCATTGGCTTGCTCACTGTAGGTTTTATGTTCTTTATGTTATTAGTGGAACTCTGTAAAGCTGCTTTGCAACAACATCAGCTGTAAAAAAAGTGCTGTAAATAAATTGGACTTGACTTGATGTACTGTGGACAATAAAAATGATCAATGCTTTGCCATTTTTCTAAATAATGCAGCAGCCATTTACAACATGTGCTGACCTACAATCAGTGTTTTTGACTGTAACAATTATAAATATGGAAGAATCTGTTCTGAGATCAGATAAGTGCATTGAAACAAGTTTTTTGTGTGTTGAAACATTTTAGAAAGCTTGAAAGTCAACTGACATGAGTTCCATTTTTAAATATAATTTTTTTGTCATTTTTAAGAGCTGCTGAATCGTGCAAGCAAATCAAAACATCATGTTTGTGTCTGATTGAGCCAGTTGGATTGGGAAAAGGGCAGTGGGAGGTTTAGTCAGAGAAGACATTGATTGGATTCAGAGCCACACTGAATGCAATGACATTCAGGGAGTTGATGCGTGAACGCTCTTTAATTCTGGCGCCATAATCGGATTTACGCATCACAACAAATTCATGTCTACTTCACTTAAAAGTAAGCACAAGGAGTCCTATTAAGGTTAGCAACAAGTCTATTTTGAGACTTTCAGGACGACATTCAGCATCTAATTAAGTATGATTGGAATGTGACTTATTGATTTAGCAACAAACAGGTTGCCACTGGTTTCACATCATGTTTAAAACCAGTGAAAAAAGAGAATCACAAATTGTAATTTATTATATAAAGGTTTAGCTTTTTATCCAATTAATTATGTAAAAGACTGTTTGTACTGAATCTAGTTGAGGCTTGTTCTCATTTGGATTTGGTCTTGACTTGGTTTCAGTCCTCCACTTGATCTTGAACCAGACATAGTCTGGGACTTACCTTGACCTCAACAAAGGAGCAAAGCACTCTCAGTCTCCCAGTCGGCAGTTCTAAACTAATGAAGTAAAATTTGGAAGCAAACTCTCTCTCTGTAAACTGTAAATTATTAATTTTTTTTGCCAACACATTCCTTTAAAGTCTCGAAGGTACAGTTAGAGTCCAGGGGCCAAATGAGAATGACCACAAATACTGCAATGTCCGCTTCACAGTACAGTCTGCTGTGTTTCAGAAAGTGAAGTAGTCATGAAAAAAGGCTATTAAACTCAGAAACTAGTGAATAATATCAACAAACTATTAGAATGTGATAAAGGGTCTGGCATACTGTACCAGATATACAGACTGTAATATTACCTTGGCCTGTTGTTTTAATAAATCCAGCAGAGTACAGAGGGAGACAAATTAGTTTTCCAATAAAACAGGCAGACTCAAAATATTTTCTGTGAACAGGCTGATACAGAAAACAGGAAATATTTCCATGCCTGGGTCCTTCACTTGCCCTCACAGCAAGAAATCAGGGCTACAAATGCTACACACAGACATGCACACAAACACACGGGGAGGTGTGATTTGCTAGGACAGCCAGTGAAATGCAGCTATGTGAGAAAACACCTCTTCAAGCAAACAGAGAGGCTCACAAGGAGAGCACTTGTTCTTCAGCCATAGGAGAGGCCTGTGCTCTTCACATCTCTGTGAGAGAAGAGGGCAGCCTAAAAGACTTTCAGTTGAGAAGGGTCAAAACACAGACCCTTCATACCAAGAGATTGGTGATATACAATTTGGCAAATTGGTTCTCATGTGGCTCAGTTTCAGCAATGCTATGAAAGGGCACACTCATTGACCAATGTGCTTGTACAAACAAAGGAATTTGACCTCGGAATTTAACCCATCTGTGCAGTGAAACACACACACACACACACACACAAGCGTACACTAGGACTGCACAGAACTGTTCTGAAGGCAGCAGTGCCTTTGAGGAACAACAAACATAATTGCTTATTAGCCAATGGGCTGTCTAACACATACACTTGTTGAAAGCTGTGCGTCTTGGGTGTTTTATTAGGTTTTTTCTCTGAAGCTATCATGTTTGTGCACAGAGCACACTTGAATAGTGATTATAAACACAACCAACCTGAAGTGGTGGGCAGCTATATCCATGGTGCCCAGGGAGCAGAGTTTAGGTGCAAGGGCAATTTAGCCACTGTTGTTCAGTAGATCAAACCAATGACCCTTTGGTTCCAAGCCTGCTTCCCTAACCTTTACATCAGGGCTACTATATACCGCTGCATCTGACAGGCAGGAGTACAATTCAGTCACAATGTCATCTTTGGCTTAGGTGAACTGATCTTTTGTACTGTACTTTTATTTAAATGATCATTACTTATAAGTTATCACTCCATTCCACTGTCTCCCTTTTAGTGGTCCATTAGCTTTTTTGATCTTGTATGTTTATATGGTTTTGCTGGTTAAAGATGAATTTCACAGATTTTTCAGTGTAGCTACTTCAACCGTTGAGATGTGAAATGATGATGGTAGATAAACTTGTAATGGTGGTGAAAGGAACCAGGGGTTGTGATGTCTGCCAGGCAAAACTGTCATTTTATTTACTATAAAAAAGCTTTTATAAGTAATGTTAGATTTCTGTTTCGCTTTTGAATACCCTGCATGTATGCCAACCAGTTTTTTTGTGGATTGCTCTGCTTGGAGGTGAGTAAGGGATGACTTGGGGCTTGCTCAGTCATGTAGTGTGAACTCCTGAACGACGCTTACCAAGCCGTTGCCAATTGATTGCTAACTAGTCGCAGATGCCTGGGAGATATTTGACATGTTGAATATCTGAGATCCAGTCAGGCAACTGGGTCAACAGCAATAACTACGTACAACCAATGGGATCACATAGAGAACCACGTGTCCGTTGACGCAATCTCTCTGTTATTGTTATTGTGTCTGCACTGCAGAAATAATATGATTGATTATATCTATGATTAATGTAATGGACAGATTAAATAAAGCTAGCAACAGTATGTATGTAACATTGTTAGTTTATTAATGTGTGCTCTCACTATGGTGATATTTGTGTAGGTCTCTTATTTTGACAAGTGAAAAACTATGAAAATAAAATAGGCAGTTCCAGTTTGAAGGTGGCGATGGTGTGCGTGTATCTTTTCCCCTCCATTAATATACACATTTGCTGGGTTCTATTTTGTCCTAAAAATGGCAGCAACAACAAATATAACTGTAACTGTACTGGTGGCACATAGCCAGTGTGCTGTATTGCACACTCATAGCCAGCAGTACAGGGAGCAGTATAGACTGTACTGTTCTGTTCATGTGACAAAACGTTTTTTGGAGAGCAGCCAGGAGTCTGCGATTAAAAATCATGTAGTTCATGACCTCACGTCGCCGACCAGTCATGTAGTGTGAAAGCCACAACAACTGAAAGACTTGCGATTACAGCTCAACCAGTTGTGTAGTGTGAACAGCACAACATCCAATGACTCAAAAAAATTGTGTAGTGTGAACCAGGCATTAGGCTTCAAATCCAGTGGACAAATGTCCACACGGGTTTGCAACCTATGGACAAACGTCCTTGTGAACTGGTACTTGGGGACCCAGCTGAAAGTAGCTGTTTTGATGGCTGAAGCAGGACATGGCTGAAGTGCCCTCGAGCAAGGCACCTAACTGATAGGTCTGTCTGGTGCTTCATCACGTTATCACTGTCCCTTAGTGTGTGTTTCACTGCATGGATGGATTAAATGCGGAGGTTGGAATTTCTCTGTGTGGTCAATGATTGTGCACTTTCACTTTTGCTATCTCTAGAATGAAGCACTTCACATTAAACCACATTCTAAAAATTAGAATATAAACAGAATCCCTTTTTAACTTTTAACCTTTTTTTTTTCCATGTTAATTCTGAAGCATTATTTTTTCAATACTGAGGTCTGCCTGTAATAAATATACACTGAACAGTACTGTTCTCACATTGTTGGTGTCCATGAAAGTAGATGCTTCATAATTCTCAATGTGTCTGATACTTGATTCTTTATTCATGCGTTTAGACATAATGCAGCTAGACATCATGCCTGTGTAATACCAGGAAGGCTGTTTATTTGGCTGGCCACATTTTCCAGAGAAAACTGTGCTAATATGCATAGCATTGCTTTCTTAGTATCTAAGGCCTTGGCTAGACTGAAGCCTTCCAGCTCTGTGGGCTGCTAATTCTCCAACTCTAGACCCACTCTCTGCCTAGCTACTTACAGTAATCCAAGGTTGTTATTCCTGCAATTGGTATCTCATGTCTTGCTGGTGTTCCTCTGTCACATGGGACCTGCTCCAGCAAGTCCAACAATTGCTGGTGAGAGATGTTCTTCCTTTCAATAACATACATTTCCATGGCTGATACGTGCCTGACGTGAAGCCTCATCGCCTAGGCTGTCACGGAGGGAGACATATTTTCAGTGAAACATGTCTGCACCTTCATTTAAGCATTTGCTCCCCCATTATACTGGGATTGCTGCACCCAGCTGGTATTCCCCTTTCATCAGAAATCCAGTAAAACGTGAGGCGAGTGCCAGTGTTTTAATGGCTGCCCTGGTGCCAGACCAATTGAAGCAATGCTAATCTCTCTCAGACAAAAAAAAATCAGTTTTTTTTTGTCAATGAAAATGTCCCCCCTGTTCTCCTCCTATTGAAACAGGCCCATTTTAATGAGTTTAACTCTAGGGCCTTTCAGTTTTTCTCTATCGCCTTTATTTTTCCTTTTATTAATTTTCTGCTCCCCAAGTGCCAACCTATGGTATGCTAATTGTTTTTCAGAGTGTGGGAGTGAGTGCCCTGTAGGCTAGCTGGCTGCTGGGCTTTGTGGCAGGCCACAAAGAGTGAAGCCTGTGCTTACAGTCAGTGCAGGACTCTATTTGGGTTGGCCTGATTTGACGTGTCTGGATAAGGTCTCAGAGGCAGCTACAATGCCACAGTACCACAGATACACTCCCCAAAGGCCAAACAAAGCATGATTTTAAAAGCAGACCTCTTTCCTTCATGCCTTATTGTTCTTTCTGGGAAACATTCGCTTGGGTTCAAGTGATCTGGTGCACATTATGCAGCACAACCTCCATAAACAGGCCTACTATGAATCTGGCACATTATTTTAAGTGGTCGCTCCACCCAAATCTTTGTATTTTATTACTGGCTTTCTGCAGTTAAAAGGAAAGATATTGCACGATACATGCCAATATAGCTCATATTCAATTGGAGTCAGTCTTGAGTCACTCAGCTCTAGCCAATGATTTTGAAGACTCTACAATACACTAAGAGAAAGAAAGATGAGTGGCTGAATATCACTATGTAAAATAAGACCACCAGTAATTTGATCTGTTGGTTGATCTTTCCAGCTTGATGATATAAGAAATTCCTATTTTTAGTATTAAAATTTTTTATAAAAATAGTAATTACTGGGCTAACAAAATTTGATTTGTAATATTATGGCTATTGGAATGTTCCCTGAATTTTTTATTAAAATGTCCAGTTTTCTTACTTTTATTAAAATGTATTTCTTAACTGTTTAACTCTCTGCTCAACCATTTGGTAGAGCAAATTTAAGTCACTATATCATCTTGAAAAAGGTGCTGAACAATAGGATTGTGCCATCTCTACCAATCGGTAGGCCAAAAAACATCCACTAGATGTCACAAGAATGCAACTTTTTATTGTCTGAATTTAAACCAGCAATTCTTCATAGCCAAACCACAAGAAATAAACTGGATCAAATGCTGAAAAACCATTAATGCTGTTGCACCACCACACAGATTAGTGTGGTGTTTAAAAAGTGAACTTCATTAAATATATATAGAACATAAATAGTAAATAGATAGAATATATATA